>SNQJ01S0004252.1:98026-145184 GCA_010110895.2 Picea sitchensis
GGTTTTAATATGACATGTGTTGTATAGAACGATTCATAACAAGGTTTTGACCATAACACCAATGCTTTTTATGTAACCAATGTGCCAAGTGAATTGATCAAATAGCATGTAAATCCAATCACCAATGCATCACAAACTCCATCGCTAATAAAACAAAACTATATAATTAATCAAAGACTGCCAAATGAGTACAGATCAAGGGGTCTTGCCAGCTGTATAACGATAAGTAAATTGGAAATGCAATAGGTCTATAGACAAGAACGATGATGACAGTTCAGTGACGATTTTAATGTGACTTTGAAAACCAAGTTTTCACGCTTACAGTCGTGAAAACGAAAACAAACATAAGTGTGAAATAGTAGTGTCATTTTTTTTATCAAGTATTGTGATGAAACTCAAAGTTTGCGAAACACTGGTGTAGGCAGCTTATAAGGACAATATGAAAATGCTTATTGGCTGCCAACAAGCTGAAACACGTGTCTGTGTTCCCAGTTGACTTTTGTGGTCGTGCAGTGCTTGGTTGGGTGTGGTTGGTTGCTAATGTATGTTAGTGTTGAGCCTCGTGGTTTCCCAATGGTGTTGGAAACCGAGTTGAAGGAAACCGGTTGTATGACTTGTGTGTAACCTCTCTCCAGGTGAGGGAGGAGATTAGTGTTGAAGAGGCATGTTTTACTAAACCTATGAGAGACTCTCTCCAGGTGAGAGAGTGCGTGGAGATTTTTGGTCCGGTCTGTTGCTGAAGCCCATGGCAAGGGAGGTTAGCAGTCAAAGAATTGTCTAGGTGATAGAGAAGGTGTATACTCCTAGGGTGGGACATGCATGTGGGGAAGGAGAGTCTCTGGGCAGTGGGCATAAGTGGTTCCTGGGAGAGAATCCTTCCTCTGTGATTGTGTGTGCTTCCTGTAAACCATACCTAGCCTAGGATTCCTTACACGGTGGAGCTTAGTCCCAGCTCGGGGGTGACCTACTGTTGAGAGTGATGAGTAGAGTGGCCTAAGGCTGGGAGGTTCATGGAAGTTCTACATGCAGTTGGTGGTGTGTGATAGTTTCAAAGATAAGTGTCACTATGTTCTTGTAATTCTGTAATCCAATTAAATATGCATGTCTGTGATTATTGCAACATTTTCATGTATTCCACTATATTCCTTAATTATGTGTGCTTATTTTGTGTTTAACCATAATTAAGCAATTGTATTTCATTAGAATGCATAATGTGTTACAGAAGTGTTTCTCCGCATAGTAGTGTTGGCTCGACCATGGGGTTGATGGCCAGGAGCGTTACAGTTTGTCATCACAGCGTGGTTTACAATGTTGAGCCTGGATGGGCTGGATAAATGGTCATTGGACCCAAAGTTCATGTGGGAATCATGTTTGGAAGAACTGCAACTAGTGTGGTATATGACCACAGGGAGAGAGAGAATTCCACACCAGAAGTGTTGGAGCCATAGGATCTATTCGGGAGGAAAGGAGAACCCTCACAACCGTCATATATGGAGAACGTGCACAAGGTTTAAAACCTTTGGAGTTGCATAGGAGTGTGGTGATTTATGTGTTTCATTAAGCGACGGGAAAATCTGGGTGGCCAGAATCTGCATGCCCAGATCTACGGCCAGGGTTCCATTCTAGACCCCCATCGTCATTCTACCTTTAACAAGGGGGAGGGGGTCCAGAATTGAGCATGCATGTATTGACGGTTTAGATTGGGGCAATCGGATCTACAAACAAGATTGGATTTTGGACCCCCTTTTCCTTTCTACCTTCAACAAGGGGGGGGGGGTCCGAAATGGGAAAATTTGTGTGGGACCCTTGGATTTNGATCTACGGCCAGGGTTCCATTCTAGGACCCCATCGTCATTCTACCTTTAACAAGGGGGAGGGGGTCCAGAATTGAGCATGCATGTTTTGACGGTTTAGATTGGGGCAATCGGATCTACAAACAAGATTGGATTTTGGACCCCCTTTTCCTTTCTACCTTCAACAAGGGGGGGGGGGTCCGAAATGGGAAAATTTGTGTGGGACCCTTGGATTTCACTTGGAATGGATGTGGACACATGGGCATGTACCCCGTGCCCAAGTGTCAAGAATAAAAGCGAGAGTGGTGGGACCTGATGTCGTCACCAAAGGTGATGTGGACCCTCCTGAGTGTTCCACTTACCACTGTGGAGGTGGGAGATAGTTGTGCTCTGTGGACCCGGAGGGTAAGGAAACATAATTTTTGGAATTCGGGGATTGGAGTGACAAGAGGTTGGGATCACTGCATCGTGAACTCCCAGGTACCGAAGACCCAAAACCCGAAGTGTTGAAGTCCCAAAATCACTACCTTGGTGGGCAACAACTGTGTTGTGGGCCCAGAGGGTAAGGAAATAGAATTTTCGGAATTTAGGGATTGAAATGACAAGACATTTGGAGTAGTGGCATCGTGAACTCCTCAGTACTGAAAACCCGAAAACTCGAAGTTCTGAAGTCCAGAAATATTCAAAGACGGAAGAACCATAGAGGATCTTAACTGTTAGATTCTTGTGGACCAAAACCCCGAAACCCGAAACCTTGAAGACCCGAAATATTGAAACTCAAAGTTTCGCTTGAAGAACCTTGTAGCACCTAGCAGTTTAGATTTTGATCACAGCCCATGGATGCATGGGTTGGGGACTAAGAAAATGGGGGCTATCACCGGAAATTGCAGAGCCAAACAGAGATCAGAAAATTTGTGGAATCGAAACGTTTTCTTATTCACGTTGGTATATGAATGTTGTAGTTTTATTAAAGGTTTAAGGCATGAAAATATTTAGTTGACTACACGTTGTGTGTGCAAAGTTCAACGAGTGTCAGGACAACCGAGAATCGACACCGAGTATAGAAATGGAAGAGGTGTGGATTGCCTCCATTTCAGAGAGCGAAGAGAAGGAAGGGATGCCAACTTGGGATTCGAAGGATCGAACTCCAATGGGCACGAAAGAGAATTGGATAAGGAAGGAAATATGATGAAACTCATTGAAAGATTGCAAAAAGATGCCCAGGCTTGCTGAGTTGATAGGCGAAAGCTCATGAGGGTCAGAGATCAGCAGGGTGAATTCAACTTAAAGATGTTGAAGAGCCTGGAAAGAATGGAAAGGAAATTGGAAAAGGAGAGTGACATAAGAAAAATAGGGAGTCGCAAGACCCTCAAGAGGAAAATAAGATCGAGGAGTGGTAGCAGACATCGTCATCACTCTCCAAGGCATTCTAGTAGGGAAGCACACAGTAGTTCAAGCCCATCCCCTACCAGAAAACACCGAAGATCTGGACTGGATGAATTGAAAGGGGAGATGAATAAGATTAAGCCTCCTACGTTTGATGGAGAACATAAGGAGGAAGAGGTCGAAACATGGTTGCTTGGCATGAGGAAATATTTCCAACTGCAGAATTATTCCTCTCATGCAGAGGGAAGAATTGTGATGTATCAACTAAAAAGGAAAAGCATCCATGTGGTGGGATCATCTTGTGCAAGTGCAGCACATTAGGGAGAAATATATCACTTGGAAGTAGTTCAAGAGGTATTTCGAGAGGAAATACCTGACTAAAAGATACTATGACACAAAGATGAAGGAATTATTCGAACTCAAGCTGGGCAGCATGACCATTGATGAATACGAACGAAGGTTTTTGGAATTACTGAAGTATGTTCCATTCATCAAAGATGAGGTTGTCAAGATTCATAGGTATCTGAGTGGACTGCCACCTACCACTGGTGACAAGATTTAGTATGATGATCCTAAGAATATGGACGAAACAATAAGAAGGGAGAAATGATTGTATGAGAAACAAAGAGAAAAACCTACTTTTCGGAAGGCTTGGGATGATCAGAAGAAGTTCAGGAAAGAGCAGAGGTGGAAGGGAAACAAGCCTCCCTTTTTCAGAAACAGTCATGGGGGACAGCCATCTTTTATAGAGCCCAGGAAGGTTGAAGTGGGTGGGAAAATTGCAAGACACCACCTATGGAGTGTTGGGGTTGTAAAGGAAACCAGAGGTACAGAGATTTCCCCCACATAAATGATAAAGAGAGATCCATCCACAATGTTCAGCAAGATCAAACAGTGGAGGATATGGGAAGTAGAATGCCAAGGATCTATGCGGCCCTGGACAATAAGAAAGCTAAATTTCAGTCACACATGATTAAGGTGGAAGGTATGATTAACAACCAACCATTTGATATTTTAATTGATTCAAGGTCTAGCCATAGTTATGTAGATCCTAGGGTGGTGGAAATTTTTCATTTATCAAGAAGCAAACATGAAAAGTTTTGGTTAGTGCAGTTGGCTATAGGAACCAAGAGGAAATTCATTGAGTTGGTTAAGTCATGTCCTGTGGACATGAAGGGATTGAGCACGAAGGTTGAATTGAATATTCTGCCTTTAGGCTCTTATGACTGTTTAATTGGGATGGACTAGTTGGACCAGCACCATGCCCTCATGGACTATCGTAACAAGTAATTTACATGCCTAGATGAGGAGGGGAATCGGAAAATAGTCCAAGAAATTCCCAGAGTTGTGGATGTTAGAGAAATCTCAGCAATGCAGCTGAAGAAGTGCTACAGAAAAGGTTGTCAATTATTTGCAGCCCATGTGGAGGAAATGCCTAAGGATAAGGTGTCGAGTATTGAGGATCATGAGGTACTTAAAGAGTTCAAGGATGTATTCTAGGAAGTACTTGGACTACCTCCAAAGAGAGACATCGATTTCTCTATAAATTTGATGCCTGGAGCAACTCCAGTGTTGAAATTTCCTTATACAATGAGTACGCCAGAGCTGAAAGAGTTGCAATTGTAGCTTGAAGAGATTCTAAAGAAGGGGTACATTCACCCAAGCATGTCACCTTGGGGTGCCCCAATCCTGTTCGTGAAGAAAAAGGATGGGATGTTGAGGTTGTGCATTGATTTCAAACAGTTGAACAAAGTAACTGTCAAGAACAAGTATCCTCTGTCGAGGATCGACGATCTTTTCGATCAGTTGAAAGGTGTGAAAATATTTTCGAAGATAGATCTCAGATTGGGATATCACCAAGTAAGAATAAAGGATGAATACATCAGCAAGACCACCTTTAGAACAAGGTATGGTCATTACAAGTTCATAGTGGTACTTTTTGGGCTGTCAAACCCACCTGTTGTTTTTATGTGCTTGATGAATGGTGTATTCAAGGACTATCTAGACAAGTTTGTCATAGTCTTCCTGGATGAAATTTTGGTGTATTCCAAGTCAGAGGAAGAGCATGAACAACACCTAAGGATGGTGTTGCAAGTGTTGAGATAACACTAGCTATATGCCAAGTTGAGAAAATGCTCGTTTTATCAAAGGCAGATCCATTACTTGGGGCACATTATTTCAGAAGAAGGGATCGTCGTGGATCCTGAGAAGGTTGAGGCCATCAGAGAATGGTTAGCGCCAAGGAATGTGGATGAAGTTAGATCCTTTATGGGTCTAGCGGGATATTACAGGAGGTTTATCGCAGGGTTCTCAAATATAGCTCACCCTATCACTTCCTTGCAAAGGAAGGAGAAAAAGCTTCAGTGGAGTGAAGAGTGTGAGAAGAGTTTCTAGCGATTGAAGCAGTTGTTAACCAGCGCTCCAATATTGAGGATTGCAGATCCAAATGTGGATTTATTGGTGTGCACAGATGCGTGTAAAGAAGGGTTGGGATGATTTCTCAGTCATAATGGACTTGTAATCTGTTATGAGTCCAGGAAGATGAAAGAGCACGAAAAGAATTATGCCACTCACGATTTGGAGTTGGCAACAATCATTCACGCTTTGAGGAAATGGAGACATTACCTCATGGGAAGGATATTTGAATTGAGAACAGACCACAATGGTCTGAAATATTTGTTTGATCAACCAACTTTAAACGCTAGACAAAGCAGGTGGCTGGAATTTCAGTGTGAATACGACTTTGATATCAAGCATATCAAAGGGAAGGAAAACAAGGTGGTCGATGCACTCAGCAGAAAGGTGCACAACTTACATGCTTCAGCCATTAGCATGTACAGGACTGATATTAAGGATAGAATTTTGGAAGATGCAAATGCAGATTTGCAGTACAGAGACTTGGTAGCAAATCTACAATAGAGTGAGAGACCACAGAAAGAGGAAAATTACACCTTGGAAGCTGATGGAATACTTCTATACAAAAAAAGAGTGTATATACCCAATGTCCAGGGTTTGAAACTTATGATTCTAATATCATTGCATAAGATGTTGTACATGTTGAATTATGATGTACAGAAAATACTGACAATTTGTTGGCAGTATGCAAGATGAAGTCTTGCAGGAAAATTGTATGCAGTTTGGTGCCTATGGAAAATCACAAGGATGGTTGCATTCATAATATGGCAACAGCCAAGATGAATCATGAAATAGAATGTCATGTTTGGGAATAAAAGTTTAATTTCCTTTCGAACTAATTGGAATTCCTAAATGAATTCTTTTATGATCTCTCGTGATAACTTCATGTGGTTGATGCAGATGAGATGATGTTGATAAAAGTTAAAATGTTTGCTACAAAGAGTAGCTCAGGAAGATGGTACCTGGAAACCTTTGAGGGAAGTTGGAACTCCTCGAGCCATGGTGCTCTAAGAATTTCGGTCCGTCCTGTTGCTGAAACCTAAGGAAAGGGAGGTGTAGCACCGATGGACTGTTCTTGTGAAGGTGTATACTCTCAGGTGGAACAAGCATGTGGGGAATGAGAGATCATTGGTTGAAGTGTTGTTGAGGTTTGGTACCTTGGCCTAGACCATGTGGATAAGGATTGTGGACCATGGCTATCTTCGAAATCCATTGCCCCAATGGATTCATAGCCCTGCTCAGGGGTGGAAGGTATTCTCAATCAAAAGATAAGTACAATTCTCTATTTATTATATGTTGTGTATGTTGTAAACAGTTATAATGTTATTAAAATTGTCTATATATACATATATATACATTACATATATGCTTGCATTACCGCATCCATGACTGTACATAATGTGTCTCATATTTCATTACTTAATAAATATATATACCTGATGCTAATCATGTAATCGATTGGAATGTGATTCAGGTGGAGCAACAAGGTGTCCTGCAAGTGTGTTTTGTGCGCATATTGGACAGGAAAAACAAACAGCTCTGAAATCGATCTTTGGGACTTGTAAAGGTCTAGTGGACCTGGTACGGTCCTAAGGACGTGACATGGGAGCATGAAAATGTTATGAAGGTAGAGTACCTGTATCTTTTTGAAGATTTTGAAAATCTTCCAGATGCAGTGTAAAGTTGCACTAAGGACAGTGCAAAAATAAGGGGAGGGGGATTATAATGTCCCCAAGGTCGAGATATGTTGTAAATCATGTCTATGAAGTATAAATATTGCATTATAAAATTGTAATTATGTTTTGTGGGCTGGTGAGCCAAGTTTATATAAGTTGGTGGGCTTATGTGATCATTAGGCCAGAGAGCCTAAGTGTTGAAGGCCAAGAGCCTGATTTTGTACATGTAACTATACACATTATTAATAAGGATAAACATCTTTGCATGTGGACCGACCATGATGAATGAGTGATGGGGGACTAAGCATCCACAAAACCTGGGTAAGGGATTAGGGGTTGGAAGGTTGGAAAGAGGGGCTAAGTGTTGAGCCTAGGGGCTAAGCCTAGGGGATTAAGTCCTTGGGAATAATATTTTAATATTATTCCAAAATCTATGTTAATGTAATGTTTTATCCTAAGTTCTTGGGGAAGGACGAGTGACTTCCAAATGGGAAGGAATGAGCTTCATGGGTGACAAGTGTCAACCCAAGTGCATGTAGTTAAAAATGTTGAGTTGAGCCATGATGGGGGTTCACTTCCATTGTCCCGTGGACTGTTACGTATGAGTTGGTTCCTCCTGCATGCTACCATCGACTATCTAAACCTTGAATTATGTCTGACCTCTGTGAACATACCCTCACGCAGCTTTGAAACCCGAAACCCGTCTACATTTCTGAACCAGAGCCGAAACCCGTGTCTATGTTCCCAGTTGACTATTGTGGTCGCACAGTGCTTGGCTGGGTGTGGTTGGTTGCCAGTGTATGTTCGTGTTGAGCCTCATGGTTTCCCAACGGTGTTGGAAAATGAGTTGAAGGAAACTGGTTGTATGACCTATGAGTAACCTCCCTCCAGGTGAGGGAGGTGATTGTTATTGAAGAGGTGGGTTTTACTAAGCCTGTGAGTGACTCTCTCCAGGTGAGAGAGTGCACAGAGGAAGCATAGTGATCCTGGAAGGAACCTTGTAGCTGCCACAGAGCTCGGAGATTTTCGGTTCGGTCTGTTGCTGAAGCCCAGGGCAAGGGAGGTTAGCAGCTGAAGGACTGTCTAGGTGACAGAGAAGGTGTATACTCCTGGGGTGGGACAGGCATGTGGGGAAGGAGAGTCTGTGGGAAATGGGCATAAGTGGTTCCTAGGAGAGAATCCTTCCTCTGTGACTGTGTGTGCTTCCTGTAAACCATACCTAGCCTAGGATTCCTTACCCGATGGAGCTTAGTCCCAGCTCAAGGGTGACCTACTGCTGAGAGTGATGAGCATCGTGGTCTAAGGCTGGGAGGTTCATGGAAGGTCTACACGCAGTTGGTGGTGTGTGACAGTTTCAAAGATAACTATCACTATGTTCTTGTAATTCTGTAATCCAATTAAATATGCATGTCTGTGATTATTGCAAAGTTTTCGTGTATTTCGTTGTATTCCTTAATTATGTGTGCTTATGTTGTGTTTAACCATAATTAAGCAATTGTATTTCATTAGAATGCATAATGTGTTACATAAGTGATTTTCCTCATAGTAGCATTAGATCGACCATGGGGTTGATGGCCGAGAGAAGGTAGAATTTCTATCTATCAACTCAAAGGAAAGGCCTCCATGTGGTGGGATCATCTTATGCAGGTGTAGCACATTAAAGAGAAAAGTGTTACTTGGAGGGAATTCAAGAAGTATTTTGGGAAGAAATACTTGACTAAGAGATACTATGACAAGAAAATGAAAGAGTTCTTTGAACTCAAGCTGGGAAGTATGACCATAGATGAATACTAGAGAAGCTTTCTAGAACTGTTGAAGTATGTCTCTTTCATCAAGGATGAGACAGTCAAAATTCAAAGGTATTTGAGTGGATTACCACCATTCATTAGTGACAAAATATAGTATGATGATCCCAAGACATTAGAAGAGACCATAAGGTGAGATAAATGCCTATATGATCATTATAAATCTAGGCCAGCTTTCCAAAAGTCTTGGGAAGACAAAAATAAATTCAAGATGGATTAGAGGAAGAAGGGAGCTAAGCCACCATTCTTCAGAAATAATCCAAAGGGACAGAAAATGCCTAAAGAACCCATAACGATTGACAGAGGGAGTCAAAGGACAAGGCAACCACCTATTCAATGTTGGGGTTGTAAAGGAGATCATAGGTTCAGATATTGTCCTCACAGAGGTGAAAAAGGTAGGGTTGTTCACAATGTACAACAAGCTGAAATAGTGGAGGACAAGAGCAGATATGTGCCAAGGATTTATGCAGCCCTGGACAACAAGCAAGTAGAGTATCAGTCCCACATGATTAAAGTGGAAGGTATGATCAACAACCAAACCATTGTTATTTTAATTGATTCAAGATCTATTCATAGTTATATAGGCCCTAAGATGGTGGAAATTTTGCAATTGCCAAGAATAAAGAATGTGAAATCCTGGTTGGTGCAGTTGGCTATAGGAGCCAAAAGAAAAGTTAATGAGATGATTAATTCATGTCTTATTGACATGAATGGACTGAACACCAAGGCAGATTTGGACATATTGCCTTTAGGTTCCTATGATTGTCTAATTGGGATGGATTGGTTGGACCAACATCATACTCTCCTAGACTTCCACAACAAATCGTTTACTTGCCTGGATGAGGAAGGGAAACTAAGGAAAGTGCAGGGAATTCCCAGGGCAGTAACCATTAGAGAAATTTCAGCATTGCAACTGAAGAAATGTTACAGAAAAGGATGTCAAATATTTACAGCTCATTTGGCGGAGACACCTAGAGATAAGGTGCCAAATTTGGAGGATTATGTAGTCCTGGAAGATTTTGAATATGTGTTCTAGGAGGTACCAGGACTACCCCCAAGGAGAGACATTGATTTCTCTATAAATCTAATGCCTGGAGCAGCACCAGTGTCAAAGACTTCTTACAGAATGAGTACACCAGAGTTGAAGGAGTTGCAAATGCAGCTTGAAGAACTTCTAAAGAACGGGTATATACACCCAAGTGTATCACCTTGGGGTGCCCTGGTATTGTTTGTGAAAAAGAAAGATGGAACATTAAGATTGTGCATTGACTTCAGACAGTTGAATAAAGTGACTATTAAGAACAAGTATCATCTGCCAAGGATTGATGATCTCTTTGATCAATTGAAGGATGCAAAGATATTTTCAAAGATAGATCTCAGATCAGTATACCATCAGGTAAGGATTAAAGAATAATATATCAGCAAGACCACCTTCAGGACAAGGTATGGTCATTATGAGTTCACAGTGGTTCCATTTGGGTTGTCAAATGCACCAGTTGTTTTTATGTGCTTAATAAATGGTGTTTTCTGAGAATATATGGACAAGTTTTTCATTGTCTTTTTGGATGACATTATTATACATTCTAAGTCAAAGGAAGATCATGAACATCATTTGAGGATGGTGTTGCAAGTATTAAGGGAGCATCAATTGTATGCCAAATTGAGCAAGTGCTCATTTTATCAAAAACAAATTCATTATTTGGGGCATATCATTTCAAAGGATGGGATAGAAATGGATCCTGATAATATAGAGGCCATTAGAGAATGGTCAGTGCCAAAGAATGTCACAGAGGTGAGATCATTCATGGGTCTTGCAGGCTACTACATAAGATTTATTGAATGATTCTCAAATATTGCACAACCAATCACTTCCTTGCAAAGAAAGGGGGTGAAGTTTCAGTGGACACTAGATTGCGAAACGAGTTTCCAACACTTGAAACAATTATTGACAAGTGCTCTGATATTAAGGATTGAAGACCCAGATGAAGACTTCATTGTATGCATAGATGCATGTAATGAAGGAATTGGTGGAGTCCTCAATCAAAATTTGTTTGTTATATGTTACGAATCAAGGAAGTTGAAGGAGCATGAAAGAAACTATGCCACTCATGATTTGGAGTTGGCAACCATAGTGCATGCCTTGAGGAAATGGAGACACTACCTCTTGGGAAAGAGGTTTGAGCTAAGAACATACCACAATGGTCTGAAATATTTATTTGATCAGCCAAATTTAAATCTTAGGAAAGGAATATGGTTAGAATTTATAAGCGAATATGAATTTGATATAAAGAATATCAAGGGGAAAGAGAATAAAGTGGTTGATGCACTCAACAAAAGGGTGCATGAATACATGCTACAACCATTAGCATGTATCAGACTGATATTAAAAGAAAAATTCTGGAGGTTGGAAATGCAGATCTGCAATACAGAGAATTGGTAGCAATACTACAGCAGGGTAAGATGCCAAAAAAGGTGGATAATTATAATTTGGGAATAGATGGAATATTGTTGTACAAGAACAAATTTTTTGTTCCAAATGTTCAGGACTTGAAACGTATGATTTTGCATGAAATTCATAATGTTCCTTATGTAGGGCACCCTGGATATCGTTGAATACATCGCTAGATGTATGGAAGGCCAGCAAGTTAAAGCTGAGCATAGGCACCCAGTAGGGTTGCTGCAACCTTTACCCATTCCTGAATGGAAGTGGGAAGTGGTGACAATGGATTTTATTATGAGATTTCCCAGAACAGGCAAGCTGCATGGTTCAATCATGGTGGTGGTGGAAAATCTTACGAAAGATGCCCATTTTATTCCACTGAAAACTACTCACAAGGCAGCAGATGTTGTTGATATTTTCATGAAGGAAGTGGCACAATTGCATGGAATTCATAAAAAAATTATGTCCGACAGAGACCCAAAATTCACCTCGACTTTATGGAAAGGATTGTTCAAAGAATTCGGAACGAATCTAAACTTTATTTTAGCTTATCATCCTGAGTCTAATGGAAAGAAAAACAGGGTGAAAAGAGTGATAGAAGACATACTGAGAATGTATGTGATGGACAAACCATTGAAATGGGAATACTACCTACACTTGGTAGAATTCGCTTACAACAATGGGTATCAGGCATCGTTGAATATGAGCCCATTTGAAGCACTTATGACAGAAAGTGAAATACTCTAGTAAGCTGGGATAATAAAGTTGATAGGACAGTAGTTGGGCCAAAGTCATTCAAGGAGATGGAGGACCAAATGATAAAAATTAAGTAGAATTTAAAAGCTTCCCAAGACAGACAGAAAAGTTATGCCGATAAGAATAGAACCCATAGAGAATTCAAAGTGGGTGATCATGTTTTCCTAAAGGTGAAAGCTAACAAGATTTCCCTAAAGTTGGGAAGCTATGCCAACTTGGCAACCAGATTTTTTGGGCCATTTGAAATCCTAGAGAGGATTGGTCCAGTTGCTTATATGATTGCATTTCCTGCATCTATGTTTGTTCATAATGTCTTCCATGTATCAATGCTACAGAAATATATACTTGATGTTAATCATGTTATTGATTGGAATGTGATTCAAGTGGAGCAAGAAGGTGCTTTTCAAGTGCATCTAGTATGCATTTTGGACCAGAAAATCAAGTAGCTCCAGAATCGAGCCATAGGGCTTGTAAAGGTCCAATGGACCTAGTATGGTCCTGAGGATGCTACTTGGGAGCATGAGGATGCAATGCGGATATAATACCCACATCTTTTTGAAGATTTTTGAAAATTTTGTTGTATATGGGTATATCATGTACTGAGCATAGTGCATAAATAAGGGGAGGGGATTGTAATATCCCTCGACCGAACCCAATTGTAATTGTAATATAAGTGTACTTAAGATGGTGAGTTGTTTTGACATCATTTTGTAATGCACCTTCGATGGCATAGTGCGCGCATGAACTGCGCAGTAAAATGATGTAGTGTGCACATTTATGGATACCGTGCGCAGTAACTAAAGTGCACGTAGTATGGAGGTCAGTGTGCCTTATGTATATGTTATGTGTTATAGGCTGGTGAGCCAGTTATTATAAGTTGATATGCTTATGTTTTGGAATTAGGCCAGAGTGCCTAGATGTTAAAGGCCAGTGCGCCTATTTTGTATATGTCTCATGATTAATATAAAATACATCATTGTGCATAGACCAACCACGATAAAAGAGATAGGGGACTGAACTTCACCAGTTAGGGAAAGGGAGGGCCAAAATTTAAGGAAAGGGCTAAGCTAGAGAGCTTAAACCAAAAAGGAATATTATATTAATATTTCCTAAAGCATAAATTATGGATAATTAATATTTCCTAAACCAAAGTAGCTTCCAACGTGACAAGTGTCAAGTTGGGGACATGAATTCATATCGTGGGGACTTAGCTCATTTGGTCACTTTTTCACGAGGATTCTTGTTGACAGCTTCACCATCATTCTCATTATCACTTTCACGATCAGCTTCACAATGATTCCTTCCATCACTCAGTTATCCAGTCAATGATTCCATGACCATTTCACTCATGCAGTCCATTATCCTTTAGACATTCATTTCACCGTATCTGATCTTGTTTCCATAACCTTTTCCGGTTGGTGTACCTGGTTATCTTGGAGTAGGATTGAAGAAGCAGGTTGTCAAGTCCATGGGAAATTGAAGAGGCAGGTTGTCAGGCCTGTGAGCAATTCTTCGAGTGAGATAATTGTTAGGGATTGATTCTCGAAGGTGCTAAACTACAACTACATTGCTCTGAGAGTTCCTGTCCGACCTGTTGCTGAAGCCCTAGAAGGGAAGTGGGGTATCCGAGGGACTGTTGAGCAGAGAAAGGGCACACTTCCTTAGGTGGGATAGACATGTGGGGAATGAGAGGATGTAGGTTGTTGGTTGAGTGAGCACCTGAGACAGAGTATTTCCTATTGTATATGAACCTTAGCCTGGTTAGGAACCCCTTTACCCGGGTGGAGTTTAGTCCCATCTTGGGGGTGACTCACTATTGAGAGTGATGAATAGTTGAGTCTAAGGATGGGAGGTTTGTGGACAACCTGTACGTAGTTGGTGAAAATATTTCCAAGATAAGTACCAATCGTATGATAAAATTATATGTTGCATTGTTATTTACGTGCTTATGTTATGGTTTATCATATATGTGATGATAATTGTCTGTATGTTTATGGGTATTTCCCTATATATGTTGCATATATGTGTTTACTGTTATTTCAATATGAAATCGTATATTAAAGAATGTAATTTTTTGTTTACGTTTATATGTAAAGCTTCTGCAAGAGTGTTGTATGCATATGTTTAAGTTGCATGTAGTTGAAGAGAAAATTTATGTGGCATAGCTCAGTTGAATACTGGGTATGTTACCGTATGTTATGCAGTAAGAGAACGAAAGTATTCCCTCGAGTAGCATGGCCCGACCTGTTGAAGGCTGGGGATGTTACAAATTGGTATTAGAGCATGAGATATTTCTCTAGAGTGGCATTCCCTAGCCTGTGGGTGGTTGGGGGATGTTACAACTAGAGCAGGTTGTTAATGCAGTTGAACAACACCTGGAAGGACCTATGAACGATGCATTCATCCAAGAGTTTGTTGAACAAGAGGTCGTAGCAAAACAACAAGTCAAAGAAGCTCAAGCCAAGCTCGAGGCTTTCAAATGAAAAATTCCTACATCAGAGTGACTTGGGACGAGTCACAGGTGAGTATTGGGGGTTGGTTAGCCCTAGACCAGGTTTTGAGAGATCCTTGGTCAAGTTTGAGTATTTTGGACTTTGAAAGCCTGTCGAAGGTGGAGCGCAAGATGAAGCAGAGATCATGGGATCTTGGCCCCTTTTTGGGTCCTTTTTGGGATTTAGGAATATGTAATGGGTATGGGAATGTTGACACATGGGTTTACCCATGCTTAGGCCTATTTTGTAATATATAAATAGATGTCTAGGCGATGTAAGGGAAAATGGGGAAGAGGCATCTATGTGATGTTGTGCTAAGTGTAGGTGTGGCTTGTAAATTGTTTGTGCATACTGTGAGAGACTTGCAGAGCTAAGTGCAAGTGGTTCTAAAAGACCGTGAAGGGATTTGTTGTGTAATGCAAGGAAGGAGGATCTAGCGAGGTGCGCAGATCTCCTATCCTATGTGGAGTAAGGTTTTTGTGGCTTTGTGAATGTATCTGATTAGAGAAGCTAATAAAGAAGAAGAGTTGGTTGGCATAGCCTCAGGGTGGGGGTGAACCACGTATATGTTGTATTTCTCATCTTTGTGCGATGTGTTGGTGTACTTATGTGTTATCTGCTAAGTGCTTGACATAGATAGATAGATAGATTTGTCTATAGTTTGTGCTTATGATGAATCTAGATGCTAGATATGACCTTTGTGAACTTTCTCAGTGCTTGAATCTGCTAGATCTGATATAATTCCTTATGTTAAGTGCTTAGATACATCAGATCTGGTTGAATGTTGTGAGGCTCTGTTTTATCTGCGGAGTAGGTATTGGTTAGATATTGATGAAGGTTTATTGTTAAATGCTCTATTAAATAATAGAATCACAAATCTGTGTCCCAGCTAAGGTTGCATACATCTGAGTCCTACAACCACCCCTTCCTCTACCTCAGGTGAGACTTCATCTGCTTCGTAGGTTTTGCCGAAAGGGTCAGTAGTTAGGGTTTTGTTGGTCAAATGTTGTAGAATTGAACCCTGGGTCTCCCCCTATGCCAACACTTTGTCCACATCAGAAGTTGTGTGCTCTATAGTTCAGCAAGCTTCCGCCATCCATGATCTGACTCTCGCACAAGAGTTAGATCTGGTTCTCAAGCTTACTTGGGTTCAAGGTTTCCTCATCGATACTAATTCTTTAAACTTATTCTTTCCCTCAGACAAGGAGATTATTGAGAAAATTACTAGTCTAGACATATCCTGGGATGATCTTCATCACAGATCTTACTTCCTCCCAGAGTTAAGAAGAATTGAAGCAGGTGAATTCACTCTAACTATGACTGGAGATAAGGCTTTTCCTATCAACCCTTTGGCTATGCATGCTATTTACATTAAAGGAAATATGGAAACCATTTCTCAAATGATACCTATCGATATCTCCAGAATCCCTGGCGTCGTGGAGAATATCTTCGTCGAAGCGGATTGCTCCCCCGAGGAGATTCGAATCTACACAAATTTATTTAAAGAATTTTGCGACATGTTTTCTCGGTCTTACAAGGAAATTCTAGGCATAGATCCAAGAATCATCGAACATGAAATCATGACATATATTGATGCTAAGTTGGTCTGCCAGAAGATTTGTCCAGTCAATCCTAGGAAAGAAACAGTTATTAAGGCTAAAGTAGAGAAACTACTCCAAGTTGGTTTCATATACCCCGTCCAATTGATTCAATGGGTGTCAAATATCATTCTAGTCAACAAAAAATAGGGTACGATTCACATATGTATAGACTTATGTGATTTGAACAAGGCCTGTCCAAAGGATAATTCCCCCACACCATTTATTGATCATATAGTCGATGAATGCGCAGGTTGCAAAGTCTTTTCTTTCATGGATGGTTTTTCAGGATACAATCAGATACAGATCAAGCCCAAAGACCAACACAAAACCGCTTTCATCTATTCATGGGGTAAATTCTCTTATCCGAAGATGCCTTTTTTTCTGAAAAATGTTGGAGCTACGTTTCAGCAGGCCATGTCTTTTTCTTTCCACGATATCAAACACATAGTCGAGGCTTATCTCGATGATTTAGCATCACAATATCACAAGAGATATGATCATCCCGCACACCTCTGACTTATCTTTGAGAGATGTCACTACTACTGGATCCACTTGAATCCAAACAAATGAAACTTTTGCATAACATCGGGTCATATGTTAGGTTTCATAGTTTCAACAATAGGGATCATGGTCGATCCTCTAAATTTTGAGGCAATAGTTCAGTTTCCTCCCCTGTGCACAATCCCTCAGCTTCAGAGTCTATAGGGAAAAGAGAACTGTTTACAACGTTTCATCGTGAACTATGTTGAGATCACAAAAGGTTTCATGCATTTACTGAAGAAGGACATTCCTTTTCATTGGGACAAAGTCACTCAGCGCTCCTTCGTAGTGTTGAAATGTGCCCTCACGTCTACCCCTCTACTGCGGCCACCCAATTATAATAAAGATTTCTTATTATACTTCATCACTGCGGAGTTGACCATCGGTATGGTCTTGGTTCAGGTGGATGATTTTCTCTTAGAATATGTGAYTTATTACCTGAGCTGAGGTCTGGTTCAACCGGAACTCAATTATTCCCACATYGAAAAAATTGTGTTGGCAACAGTTCATGATGTCCAAAGGTTCTGTCATTACATCTTGTTTCTAAGACCACCATCATTCTCATTGTGAATCTGTTTCAATACATGTTGACATGACGTTTGATCAGCGAAAATATCAGTACATGGATAGTTATCCTCCATAAATTCGACTTGGATTTTGTTTCGGCGAAATCCAAAAATTTGTTGGTCTTTGCGGAACTCATTTCGAAACTTCCAGTCAAATCAGGTGATGTTATACCTGAAGAGTTTCCTATCAAAGGAGACATGTTTATGATTGCGTCTTCATACCCCTGGTATGGAGATATACTAGTCTATCTCCAGACTTTGAAGTGACCTACCTCTGCTTCTCGTGATGAGCGTCATCGTATATGCCATCAGGCCAAGAAATATCTCATACTCAAGGACACTTTGTATCGTCGAGGTGTAGATTGCATCCTTCATTGATGTCTCACTCATGAAGAAATAAAAAATCATGCTTAACGATTGCCACACTGGAGCATCTGGCGGTCACTTGTCTGGGTTGACAACAACCCAAAAGATTCTACGAGTTGGTTACTTTTGGCCGACGTTAATCAAATATTGTGTTGAATCGGTCAAGAAATGCCACCCGTGTAAGATATTCTCTTGGAAGATGGGGGAAAACCCCACTCCCATGTTTCACGTTATCACAGTTGGTCCCTTCACCAAGTGGGGGATTGATTATGCTACATGCAACCCTCCCTCTGCAAGGGGGCACCATTACAACATCATAGCAGTAGACTACCTCACGAAGTGGGTCGAATCTATGCCAACGTTTAAAGATGATGGAGAGACCGCAACTCTCTTTTTGTTTAACCAGATAATAGAAAGGTTTGGCGTCCTGAGAGAGATTGTCACTAACCATGGTAGTCACTTTCAGAAAAAAAAATGATGTCTTAGTTAACATCAAATCTTGAGTTGAGGCAAGAACATTCATCACCCTACTACCCACAAGTGAATGGTTAGGTGGAAGCTGTGAATAAATCCCTTAAGACTATTTTACAACGAACGATCAATTTGGCCAGGTCAAATTGGCATTTGATGTTGTACTCGGAATTATGGGCCTATCGAACATCTTTTAATACTGCAACCAGTTTCTCACATTTTCAACTCATTTACGGGATGGAAGCAGTCTTGCCTATAGAGTTTCAGATCCCCTCTCTAAAGTTGGCAATATAGTTATTGCCAAACACTTCACCGCTTGAAGAGCATTTATTGTATCTTGAACATCTCGATGAGCAGCGTCGGGATGTAGCCTTGGATAAAAAGGCTCACAAACAAAAATTCAAGTGTCAATATGATCTCTCAGTGTCTCCTCGGATTTTCTCTGAAGGCAACCTTGTCCTAATCTATGACCAAGATAAGGACCCCTTGGGGGAAGGCAAGTTCAAACCCATGTGGTTCAAACCTTTCATCGTGAAGGAGGTTCTAAAGAAGGGCGCTTATCGTCTAGTGGACTTTGAGGGAAATGATTTGGCGGATCCTAGAAATGGTCTCTACCTCAAGAAGTATTACTCATAGGTGGGTCACCTTGGGTGACTTCTTGTAACATATGTATTGTCTTATACATTTTATTTTTAGTTTTTTTCTTTTTGGTTTTATGGACGTGTCATTTTTTATGTCATATTTTTCACTATGGTATATGTCAAGTGAATCATAGGTGTTCGTTGGGTTTGCGGACGACGCTAGATGGCACACTCGGAGGCTTGATTCCGCAGCTTGGGTGATTTTCACACCTCAGGGCCAGTTGCTATCTTCAGAAGGTATCTGTTTAGGTAATGCCACAAACGATGTCGTTGAATACAATGCAGACTTAGAGTTGCTTCATGACACTTTGTCGCATGGTATCTCTCACCTCTGGGTCTACTTAGATGCTCAGCTGGTTGTGTCTCAGTTAAATGGGGTTTACCACGTTTACGATCCTACACTACACCGATGGTTCCTTAGGGTACATCTCTTAGAACGAAGCTTTGATTACATTACGTATATCCATGTTCCTAGGAGATTGAATCAAATCACAGATACTCTAGCTAATCATGTATTAGATTGGAATATTGCACACATGTAAGAAAAATCACACACACACACATGTAAATACATTTGTAAAAGAGATGTAATCCATAAGATGTAAAAATATGTAAAATATCCATATATATATATAAAAATATCAAAGTACATGGGTGGGTGCCAGCGCCTCAAAAATATGTCCAGTAAGAGTCATGGGACGTATGCCCTCAAAAATATACAAAATTTCTCTAGGCACGTAAGTAGTCTATCCTAGCTAAGGGCGGGGCATGTTGGCCCTGCCATAGTGAACAACAACATTTGCCAAATGCCGGAAGAGCTGGACCCAAGTCCGTGGAACCCCAACTACATGAGGTTGCATCGACAGTGGGAGATCCTCGATCTCCAACATAGGGACTATATGAGTGAGTGTGGTTCCTCTCTACTCATCTCAATATTCTCTCACCCTCTCCGGCTAGAGGCCCCTCTACTGCTATTGTTGGTCCGGCGGCTCCAGTTGGTCCTGCCTCTAGTCGAGGATGTCACCTAGTCCTTGAGAATTCTGTTGGATGCACCGGTCCCACATATGTACATAACAGATACGTAAGTGTCAGATACTCTGGTATACCAAAAAAAATGATATATATAAAAAGACATAAAAAATAAATAACTTTGAAAAGAAAACCTACCCATCTCTCCTCGCTCTGCTCTGGGAGGTAATGGCATGTCAGGATCTCTAGAAAAATTGATCCCAACATAGGGGTAGTCCTCTATTTCTGGAATATTCCATGACAACCAATCAAAAAATTTGTCATCAAAGGCCTCAATGGTCCTCCCTCCCCCCTGTTGTGGCAACAACACCACCCATATGCATAGTGCTGGGAGAGAGACCTCGTGCCCTCGTATAGTCTCTCGAGGACTAAGGATGGGTACCCTCTCGACGAAAATTGAGCACAAAACGATCCTAAACCCGAAGTTTCGGTGCTCCTGTATCCGAAACTCTATTAGTTGTCTCTTGTGCAATCCACCATGGTGGTACTTCAGTCAAAAATATGTGCATTTAAGCACTGTAATGCACAATGCATGTGCACATGAGAAGCCTAATGCAAATCCATGGATCTAGTGATCCGCCCAATAAGTAGAACTATCACTTTTAGTGATAGGTTGTTGATCTTATGAATAGGCACCTTAGAACCTACTTTCTCAGTACCAGCCTCGCAATGGAGTCCAATCAAATCCTCGATGTTGTGAGGCCTGGGGGGGAAAGTACGCAAGTTGACTGGGTCCCCCATCCTTGAGAGAATAGTCAGCAAGTAAATATCTTCAGTCATTGGAGTCAACGACTGCCCCTCTAGCATGAATGCCTCTGTGTTAGGATGTCAGTAATCTATCAATTCATTTAGCAACCTGGGTTGTGCCCTCATAAACAGACACTAGAAGAACTTTAACAACCAGCATTGTGATAAAACAGTGATAGCAGCAGGGGCTTTGGAGACCAAAAAATCAATGTCCTCATGCTCCATCTCTCTCCAATGCACATACATCCTGCAAAATGACAAGTGGATGGAGAGTTAACTCTTGTTTTTTTTTATTTTTTTTTTCACTTGTTTGAGGGTGTACGTGGGCTGTCTTGAGGACAGTCGCATGTGCATGTGGGAAAATTGTCTTATGCCCACGTGTACATGCAGGTTGTTCTTGGACAACCTGCGTACACACAGGGTCGACAACTTTAAAGGTCAACACCGCCTCAAAACACAAAAATAAATGCAAAAAAGGAAGAAGGAAATGCAAGAGAGGTTAGTGTGTACTTACTTGGTCCAAACGGAAGTTCGTTTCGTCCACTGAAGCTCTCGAAATCAACTATTTCAGAAAAGGGGTGTTTTTTGACTTTTGGTCAATTCTCAAATTACAATGGTGATAATTAGCTGCTAGCTTTCTATTTATAGACTTTTTGGCCCTTTTTTGTCACTTTTTTGGACCCTTTTTGTCATTTTTTCTAGCTTGAAAATTGTTTACTATGGTTCTTGAGTTTCTCAGGGGATGTTATGATAAGTGTTACGTTGGGTATTTAGGAAGTTTTTCGAGAGTTGGGTCAGTTTTAAAGGTCTTTTGGTAAAAAGTTGTTTTTCCAACATTGTGCATATAAGATAGGATTTCACCTCCACTTGTTGCACCTCGTTGTCTTTTTTGCTTTTCCATAGGATCGATCCCACTGAATTGCGACATGAAACCCTCACTCCTGCTTTAGAAGTGTCATAATTTAGTGGTATATCCTACCTTCACATGGATTCCCTAGGTAGATCCTAGTTGCATTTTGGTATCCATGTCGTCACTAATGACTATAGGCTCGGGAGTCCTTAGTAGTTTTTCCTGATTATGAGTTTGAGCCTCATTTGCATGATTCATTATCACTCTTGACCTCACCCTCGGGACTCCCCAAAAAAAATGGGTCTTCTTTTAAGCCCTTTTCAGGCCCTCTAAACATGAAAATATTGTCGAGCGATCTTGTTGCCCTTCACGCTCGATAAACTGAAATTTGAAGGCACGTCTATCTGGCGGTAGTTTACCCCTTTTTTGGTCCGAACGGTCATTTGAACGAACAAAGATATACTCTACGAGCCTTGGTTCTCTAGAAGAGTATTATCAGGTATAGATTTAACCCTTTTTCGGGCCTAAGGGACTAAATTTACGAAAAAGGAACCCCCATGGAGTCCATAGTTAAGCTCTTTTCAGAATCCCTAAAATTGAAAAGATGGGCGAGTGACCTTATTTCTTCACACTCGTTAAATTGGTCCAGAATAACATCCCTTACGGAGTCCATAGTTAATATCTTTTCAAACTCCTTATATATGAAAATATTGTCGAGTGATCTTGTCTTTGTCACACTCGTTAAAATGATTTTGAATCGACGTTTGTTTGATGTTAGTTTACCCCTTTTTCGAACCGACTAGACTACCTTCAAAAAATGTACCCCAGTGGAGTCTCCTTTTACATTTTTTCAGACTGTCTAAAAATGAAAAACCACCAAGCTTACCTTCTCTAGGCTCGTTAAAATTACATCAAAGGACGTTATCATTGTGTCTTATTAATCACATTTTCATTCTCGGGTATTTGGCCTAATGTTAGCTCCATGTTGCTCTCAACTGAGCCATCTGAATCATGCCTTATAGGCAAGCCTTTGTAGCACTTTGAATCATACCTTGACCCATGGAGGATTTTTCCCGAGTGTCCTTGTCCTACATATGTCCCCTTTCTCTGAGCATCAATGTGTTCCTTGCACTTGGAATTAGTATGTCTGTGACACTCGTTCCTCCTTTGTAATGTAGAATTCTCTTATTATTTTTCAAAACTTTCCACAATTATTGAAAAAGACAAAAAAATCAAATATACCCCAAAAAGAGGAAGGGAAAAGTATTTTCTTTTTGTAGACAACACAATGAGTCGCCCTTGGACTAAGCACATCCTTTCGTTTGTTCGTCAAGCCCTGGGATTCAATATGACCTTAGGAAGTTGTTATCGCTACATAGATTTGTGCCCTCCTTCGTTTGGTTACCCTTCCAAACATATGGAGAGTTGGCATTGCCTCCTACATTGTGAACTTATATCAATGCCATGCCACCTGAGTCTCATCTTTTTTCGTGCTTTCATCCAAGGGAAGTCTTACTAAACTTGAGTTGGCCCTTCTACAGTTTGTCTCTTGTCCTCATGCCCGACCACCACAAAATACCAATCAAGTCCTTGTTCAAAATCAATGAAATTCTCTGCACTGATCACCAAGATCCTCTTGTCTGTTCCTGATGAGTCATCGAAGACCTCTGGGTAGTGAAGTTATACACTAATATTACACTCCTACCTGAGTTTTGAAGATTTAGAAGTTGTTGCTCGAGCTCTGAATACCTCGTCTCTAGCTATCAGGCATCATTGGCTTCTTGAAGATGGATACCATACATGTATATCTTTTGATTTTGAGATGTATATCCATTGCGTACTACTCACGGCTACACTTTATATAGTTATATGACATGGATCTGCATTGTATTTGATTGGCAGCCATGATTTTATCTTGATCATGGGTATGCTCGCCTCGATGAGACAAATTGTTATTTTTTACAGATGGTACCTCCTAAACTTTAGGTCCTAGGCTCACTCGCTTCGTACATCGATGAATATTTGTAATGTATTTCGATCATCAAATGCTCTTCTGACCTCACACATTAGGGGGCATCTATTATAACCCTAAATTGCACCATACATGCATACTTGGCATCAGACCATCTAACTTGTTATCTTTGCCAAGTCATCACTAAACAATCTCTTCTCAAAATCATTGTTTTGAGGGTGTACATGCCTTGCACCACCACTGCACACATACACACGCCTGTTGAACCACTACAGCCCACGTACACTCACAAAATATGGCGAAAAATAAAAATTGCATAGGATACTGGTTTCTGGACCGTTACTTAACTGTTTGACTACCCATATCCAGTCACCCCAACTGTTACTATCTCTTCTAGCCTTAAAAGAAGGGGTTGGGGTCCCATGTCAAAGGGAAGCACGAGAGCATAGAAACTCCGCCCATTTTCGTATTCCCCCTTTGACCCAATATTCGGCAACCACATTGTGAGTTTGAGCTAGAATTCCCTTTTTCTCCATTGCAAGCCCCTTCCATTCCCCTAGAGAGAAATGAAGAGGAGAAGGAGACATGGAAGCAGTAGGTGCATTGTGAAGAGGAGCCTAGGACTGAGTTCGAGGAGCAGTGTCAGTCTCATATTGTAAGTGAATTTTGTGAGATTAATATAAAGAAGTACTTTTTTCGTCCCGCCAAATGACGTCTTAAACTTATATGATTTATTTACGTTTATTATTTATGATGTATAACCCACTAATCCATATGTAGAATGCATGCTTGTAGTTTCTTGTTTGTCTTTTGGTGAATGCAGGTCAGCCTTGGGAGGAGACTTGTAGTCAGGAAACAAATGAGTGCAAAGGGATCGACACTATATTTTCCAGGTGGATATCGGTGGCCACCCACCTTTTTCGACTAGCTCAAAATAGTTTTCTGGCAAATTTGGCAATTTACTATTTTTAGCAGTTTTAAACTTTCGGGGCCATTTTGAGGGCCCAAATGAAGGTTTTTTGAGATTGAGGTTCTTGATTATAGCCAAAATATTAAATTATCCCCCTAAATGAATCTCCTTGAAGATACCTTTCCAACGAGCTATCATACGCCTAAAACAGAGTTCGTATGTAAAAGTCACGACCCCGGGAAGTTGATGTACTAACTTACCCAAACGGGGCCCACGTGACTTTTGGCGCTTCATCTCCTAGGGTTAGGTTTTTGGATGTTTAGGAATTTTGGAATTCCTATTTATTGTAAATATGCCTTCATAGCCTCATTGTAATCATCTTCTTGCGAATGCGAGTAGCCRTCACATCTCTTCTCAGAGATAAGCTTCCACCATTCTAGCGAGTCTTTCACTCTGTATTTTTATAGTCTCTATACATTTATTTCATTAATAGAAATCATGTATTATTGTATATATGTGTCTATGGTTGCATCTATGATACATTTATGTTATATTATTGAATACCTACGATATCTTTGTGCATTTATTTATTATATCTCCGATCTCATTTCGTGCCGAAAATAATTCGGATCACCGGATGCGGAGTTTAAGGTATGCCTATCAGATCCCTATACCTTGTCTTTTATGTATGATTGTGGGGTAATGTCGAGATAGTTGATAAAAATTAGGAGACTTTAGACAGTTAGATCTACCTACATTTTAGAACCCTGGTGTAACACCCCCACTACGGCATAATAGATTTTTTTCCTTTTTCTCTCCCCTTTTTCTCGAGGGATAGAATCCCTGAGTTCCTACGAGGTCCTAGCGTAGGATAGCTCTTCTTGTCAGAACCTTCCCTAATCCAATCCACCGGTTCTTCTGTTGAAAACCCGTCACGTTCAACTCAAGTACCAAGCGCGGGCTTTACCTCCATGTGATCATTGGTTATGACCCCGAGCCAAGCCAAGAGGTGCCTTTTTCATTTCGTGACCCAGCGATGCTCGAGATTCAAGTCTTTCGACTCTTGAAACCACGAACCTGAAAT
The DNA here is from genome assembly GCA_010110895.2 of Picea sitchensis. Lineage (NCBI taxonomy): Eukaryota > Viridiplantae > Streptophyta > Pinopsida > Pinales > Pinaceae > Picea > Picea sitchensis. The sequence goes on from SNQJ01S0004252.1 coordinate 123,567, forward strand.
TGTACCTTTGTTGAGATCGACGGCTATGAATCTCCCCCTTTATCCGATGGTCCTAGCCATATCGGGACTTCGGTAATCCGGGAGTTCGAAATGTAAGAGAGTCGAGTCTTTTGACTCTTCAAACCTCGAAACCCGATACACGAGTTCTTGTACAAGATTCGATGACCCTCGGTGATGTAGATCAAATGGTCTATATCTCTTCAGAGTTTTGTGAACCGAGAGTTCATGATGCAATGACTCCAAAATTCTTGTCACTCAGATCCCCGAATTTTGATATGGGAATTCGTGTAGGATATCAACGATCCTCATTGATCTAGATTTGACGGTCACTATCCCTCCTGAGCTTAAGTGCGTTGAAAGAAACTCAGTCTTAACCCCTTTGTTGTTCTACAAAATCCAATGGCTTACGGGGTTTTGAAGCTTTCCCTGAACTTTGACTGCTTGCCACATGTCCCCTTCGATGGACGGTCCAGATCCTCCCGGAGTTTCGTGAACTAGGATCTCACAACTTGCGAAGATGAAGGGTATTCTCCTTTGATCTTTTCGGACGCTGAATCACCAAAGCCTTATATACGCTAAATTGATTGAGGTTTTTCACACCAGGACCTCGCGACTTGCGAAGATGAAGGGTGTTGTCCTTTGGTCTTTCCGGGTGTCGAAAACGCCGAAGCCTTATCTATGCTAAACTGATCGAGGTTTCACACACCGGGACCTCGCGACTTGTGAAGATGAAGGGTCTTGTCCTTTGGACTTTCTGGGTGCCAAAAATTCTGAAGCCTTATCTATGCTAAACTGATCAAGGTTTTGCACACCGGGACTTCGCGACTTGCGAAGATGAAGGGTCTTGTCCTTTGGTCTTTCCGGGTGTCGAAACGTCGATACCCGTTCACTCTAAATGGATGGTTTAGATCACTCGTGGATCAATGACTACGATCACGTCGCAATTTTGTGAATCGTGAGTTCATGCAGTCCTACCCTTTGACCACTCCAAGTCACGGGTCAGCGAAATGCTACCCAACTGCCATGTATTCTGTGTCGATGGATGGTTCTGAATACTTCGGGACTTTCAAGACATTTCCCAGTCCATTATCCTACCCATGCAAAGGTTAATATCGATGGGCAATGGCGCTCCGAAAGATCCTTCAGAGGGTTCTTGGGTAAGTCATTCCTAGGTTTGGTGACCTGACTAAAAGCCTCCCTAACTAGCTGAGCTATAAACTTTATGATAGGGGTAAAGTAAACTCGTGGGTTTACTATCATGGTAGTCCTTTCAAGGGACTCACTCTGGCTCTGGAGTGTAAAGAAACTTCTTGGGAGAAGTGCCTTCTGGAAATTAAACCTGGGCATAGCGCGAGACAAGTAGATGGGGAAATTATCAAGGAAACAGACTCGTATTCTGAACTTATTCATCCTATACATAACTGATTATGATTATATAAGTATAAACATGCATCAATTACTTCAAATCGAAACACCAGGCAACCACTTCTATACAAAAACCATTTATGAGCGTATAAAACAGGAGCATGCGTTCGTGATATGCTAATTTAAAATACAAGACATAACACTTATCAGAAAACACCAAATGTGTTGCGACTACTGAGAGGGGTGCTCGTTTCCACCCAACCATAGGCTCAGTGATTCCGGATGGATTTACCACTAGCCACCCCCGAGCTAGACCACGATGCTTGGAGATTCAGTCTCCTACTTCCATCTCAATGGAAGTCGAGAACAAAGGTTTTTCTCTCCTTATCCACTGTTCAGGATTCTCTGTATCTCCAGAGTTTCTTCCATCTTCCCTTCTGCAATCCCTGTCACATCTCCTCTCTCTCCCTTATCCCCCACACTTCCTTTCTTGCCTTTTTCTGCAAAGTCGCATGTGGCGCAAATTCCCCCATCAATGGTCAGGTCTGCAGGCTTCTACGGATGGGTCATTCACCCCCATCCCCTCATTAAATCTTGAATACCATGCAGTCTGAATATCTCCTTCATGAATACATTGCCGATGTTTATTTCCTTGCAAGTCGACTTGATGGGGATAAAATGAGCAGACTTACTCAATTTATCCACCACTACCATGATGGCGTCATTATGTTTGGTTGAGGTTGGTAATCTGGTGATGAAATCCATGGAGATGGTTTCCCATTTCCATTCTGGGATTGGTAGAGGTTGTAATAATCCTGCTGGGTCTCGGTGTTCTGCTTTAACCTATTGGCACTCTATGCATTTGGCTAAGTACTTAGCTATGTATTTCTTCAATCCAAGCCAATAGAATTGTTTCCTGGTGGCCATGATCATCTTCTGGTATCCTGGGTGACCAGTATATGGTCTTTTATGTAGTTCATCCATTATGAACCTCTTCAAGTCATCACAATCTGGAATATACAATCTATTTTTGTAACTTAGCAGACCTCCATTTATCATCTGGTAGCCTTCATACTTTATCCCTGTGGGTTCTTTCTCCAGGTACGAGGTCATAGTCTAGAAGAATGCGTCTGTTTCTTGTGCATTCTTGACTCTTTCCTTGACATCTGTCTCGCAGGTGCTCACCGCTGCTAGGTGAATTGTTTTCATACTTCTGCTAAGGGCGTCGACCAACTTATTTTCCTTTCCTTTAATATGTTTGATTTCAAAATCAAACTCGCTAAGGAGGGCCATCCACCTAGCTTGTCTGGCATTGAGATTTGGTTGGTCAAATAGATATCGCAATCCACAGTGGTCTATCATAAGTACAAATTATAGATATAATATTATTATGATTGGATTATGGTTTAGTTGTGCGGAGATAAATGTTGTGATTATAGATATAATATTATTATGATTGGATTATGGTTGAGCTGTGCAGAGATAAATGTTTTGATTCAATAAATATTCTGAGAATGGTGAGAAGTTGACGTCCCTCCAACCCACTAACCACACACACATTTCCCTTCTTCCCTTCACCACCCAAAGACAAAAGTAATTTCTTGAATAGACATCAAACAAAATTGTGCAGAGTTTTTAAGAAATATTAACACTCCATAAAGAAACAACGATGTATTCTACAACTGTCATAGTAAAGGCAATAGAAAGATGTTGCTTTATCTTGTTTTTTTTGTGGTTTCTTCGAAGGGTGACAGACCATTGAATACGTTTAACCTTTTGTTGTTTGGGGATATCCGAGTTTATGGGGTGTCTCTATACTAGTTAAAAAAATAATTTAGTTTTCCTATGAAAATTTTATATGTTTGTTGTCAATAAAGGAAAGAATCTGATACCCCAAGACATTTTTTTTTTTTTAAGAATATTGGTTTTGAAGTCTAGATATTCATCATCTTTTTGTCTTTCATCAAGGTGATATTGTTTGCATAAAAAATAGTAACATAGTTCATGAATTAAAAAAACTTATGATTGAAGTTGGTGTTCAAACTCAAAACAAGCATTTAACCTTTATTTTCCAGTCAACAAGTCATTTAACAACTATAAGTGATGTATATAGAGTGATGTATACAACTTTGGTGTTGTACTGTTGGAGTTGATCCATAGTTGATCCACAGACATGCCATGAATAGAACAAGGTCCAACGGAGATCAGAACTTGGCAGATTGGGCTTGTCCATTTATAAATGAGAAACTGAAGCTGCTATGCATTATTTATCCTAGGTTGGAGGGTTATTATTGTATGAAGGCTACTCAAAATGATACTAGCTTGGCCTACGGTTTTCTTGGAAAAAATCCTAAAGCTAGGCCGCTTATGAAGGATGTTGAAGGATGTTGTTGAGATACTCAAACCTTTGCAAAACATGAAGGACACGGTGAGTGCCTCTTTTACATATAGTGCAAGCAGTCCATTGACAGAAAATGGTATTTCAATCAATGGTTGTTGCACTCACAACAACATAACACCTACATTAATGGCTATTGCACTCACAACAACATAACACCTACAATTCATTATAGACCTGCAAATTTAAGAAGCTTGGGATCTGAATCATATAAGCTTAGGATTCTTTTCACAATGTTGGAGCATTCATTTGAAGATGAAAGTATAAATATTAAAGTAAGTGACATTTGATAGTTTGTACCTTAACTTTTTAACATTCCAGTAATAGCTTCATCCCACCATTCCAACAACATATTCAGCCCAGCAAAGACGAGATAACAAACATATGAAAAAGTATATGGAGAAGCACCCTATGGCAGTGGAGAAAGGTAGAAACACCCGAGAAAGGAAGAAACACCCTATGGCAGTGGAGAGAGGCTATAGAGTGTTGAGAGTTATCAAAAGAGGATCAATGTCAACATAGTATTAATCATTTGTCATAATTAATCATTTGTCATTCACAGTTCACTTAAATACCAAGTTAGGTCTTAGAACTTAGGTTAATGAAAGTGAAAAAATTACATTGTGTGAGAGCATTTCGAACTTGTTAATTAGGTTGCATAGTGAAAAAGTTAGGATAGGAAAATAAAAATTACATTGGGAGGAGTGAAGCATGCAATAAGACATCAAATCTTATAACCAATAAAGGTTGTAAATAATTATTTTTTTTCAAAATATTTAATACTAAAAATTACAAACTATAAAAAGTTAAGGATATAACATACATATTAAAAGTCAAACATGTACTAATTAAAAAGTTAGGGATATAACATACATATTAAAAGTCAAACATGTACTAATTCTCATTCAAACGTTGAACCGAATGATATAGTCCCTCCTTGCCTTCGGCAGGGACTAATAAGAAAAAAAGAAGAAGGTGAAATTCATCTTGAAAACATGGCCAAAAAGCCTTGGTAAAAAATGAGAATTTCCAAAAGAAATTATCAACTATTTCTTCTCTACAAAAAAGAATGAATGCAACATTTATAACACCAAATTTATGAATCATAGTCTTGACACCCAAGTGTTGGAGTGTTGATGAAGCATAAACCACTCACATACATTTTTTCTAAATAAGAGTGATATTTTCAAATGGAATCACACTTCCTTAATCCATAAATTCTATTAATATTTTATTAGTTTATCCTTAGTGTGCAGTATTATTTCCTTCACTATTCTAACATGTTCATCATAAAACTTATTAAAGTAAACATAATCATAAAGACTACACACATACACAAATAACCCATATATACCATCGTTCACCCCCTCCTAGGGATACGTCCACAAAGATGAGTCGCTCCATCTCTTTATTATTCTTCATGCAAAATCAAGTGTTGTGCACTATACATTTCTTCCTCCATTACAATTGATCTCCACAGATTGCAATAGTCCTCTCAAGATTGAGAACTTCTAACCAATCTCTCAAAAAAACCTCCTAACCAACTAAAGCACAACATTTTCATAGTCCTAATACATTCTACTTATACAACAAAATGGGACAAAGCCCTTGCAAAAACCCTAACCCTGAGAGGATTAGGTTTGTCCACTTTCCAGCTACTCAATCTTGGTTGGTCCATGATCCAACCATTCTCCAAGTCGACGCTTGTCCACTTTCCAACTGCTCCACAACATTTTGTCCACTTTGTAGCTGATTTTCCTCGGTGCTAGTTTTCCTCTATTTCTGGCACTACTTTTCTTCTATTTCTGTTGTGCTCCTCATTTTCTGGCGTTGCCTTGATTTCTTCAAACTTCCTTGTTTTTCTTCCAAAATTGGCCTGTGCCAATAGGCCCTCAACACTAACACTGTGAATCATCCCGAGTCACTCAGTGTCTATTGCATATTTCACTGCTTGTGCTAGTGCTTCATACCTTTATGTTGCTCACTGACAATGTGCCTGAGCCTGGTTTCTCTTTTCTGACATAGCTTCTACCATCTACATGGTGACTGGAGGTTCACTATTTCTCCTCCCTCCAAGCCCATCTGCTCCACCCTTGATTTTGTTGCATCAATCTCTATGACCAACTATTCATCCTTTTCCTGAGAGGCTCCAACTGAGCTTGCCTCGCAATCTTCTCTACTAGCACTTCCTCTTCTTCTAACTACAAGCTCTTCATTTTTGTAGCTGTCTTAATCTTTTATGGTAGTGACATTGTCTTGTGTCTCTGTTTCGAGTCTATCATTAATGCGTGGACCCTATCCTCCTTTCCTTGCAACTCCTACAAGCTTCCATCTTCCTGTAACTATGTCCATAGTTGGTCACTTTTTTCCACCAACTCTGGCATCTTATGTATCGTCTCCGCTATATTCTCTACAGACTCTGTTGTGTCTTTATCTCATTGCACTCTTACTTCTGGAGGAGTAGTGAGTATTCCATGCTCCTCCAACTCCTTTATTTGGTTCTTGTACTGCTCCAAGGCCTACGCTATTTTCATCATCTTCTCCTCAGAAGATACTTCCTCTGAATCTGCATTGTCCAGGATGGTTTGGAATACTCCGCTAATGTACTTCTCCATCTCTTTAAATTCATGTTGCGCTATCTTCTTCCCCTGACCTTCTTGGCTAACTTATTTTTATAATGAGATGTTCTCTTCCTGGGGTATCTATAGAATTGTCGCATCCAACCTTGCCCTTGACTGAATTTCCTACGTGACACTAATCTGTAATTTGTACAATGCCTTTGTCAAGATCTTGGGAAATGCCAAGTCCAATTTCTCTATCTCCTTTATGGGCTTTTGTGCCGCCTCCTCATCAATGTACAACATATCTGGTGTGATCATGAAGTTTTTGCTCCCTTGTGCTATGATCTGTAGTGTTTCCCCTACTGGCACTACTTCCATAGTCTTCGCTGGTGTGTATTTCTATCGTTTATATTCCCTAATCTTTAATTGTTCCAGTGTAGATTTTACCTCTTGCACTTGCTAAAAAATTGAAGCCCTATGCTTCTCGGTATTCTCCCAAACCTCTGATAACTGATCTTCAATTGTTGTGGCTACTAATTAGACATCATCTGTTGTCAGTGATGTATGAGGTGGTGTTCTATGGGCCTTCTCCTTCTTCCTAGATCCACTTGCTTTCTCCCATGTTCTCTTCTTTTGGGCATCTGATGGATCAGATGCCTCTGGAATCTATTTATCCATGCTTGTCCCCTGCCCAATTTATTCCATCACAGGTATATCCTGTGTCTATGTCCTTTCTTCTTCTGCATGCACCTACTCTGTTGTATCTCTTGGTGTCTTCTTTGTGAGCAGTGAACCTTATGTGGAACCACCATGTGGTTTCTTCTACGTCCTGCATTTCTTTTGAATTGGGTTGATTCCCCCCCACTAGAACTTGTGTTGTCTTCTTCTTCTTTCCGACACCATTTATGCCTATCTTTTGCGCAGGGAATGTTCTGTCCTACGCTTGAGTCTGTACTGTTGGCACTGTCTTTGGAATTACTAGTATCTTCCATTCATCAAGCCACTCCTGGACCTCCATTTGTATATCTTGCGTTTTCATGCATTAGCTCAGTCATAGCCACTCCTTGGTTGGGTCCCTCTTCGCCTGCATCCACATGTTATGGCGCATTGCCTGAAAGTTGGAAATTTATCCAAAATCTTGGACTGTCTCAGGGGAAATCCTCCACATGTCCGCTAAGTGGTTCTGGATCTCCAAAAGGTATAGAGAGAATACATCGTTTTTCACTTTCTTTGTCTTTGGGTTTGTTGTGCTCTTTAAGGAAGTGTATCGGTATGTGACACACTTTCCTACTCTCTGAAGGAACATACTATACACCAATTCTTGCCACCCTATAAGTGAAATGAGGATGAGAAACCACAAGTAGTGGAACTCAGAGCCCCAGTCTTGTGTATCCTTGCAGTGCTCCAGGAAAGAATTAAGAAAATAAGGGCCCCAACTCATCCAGACTCCTTTCGCGCACTGCGCTGCAGCCGCTACCACTCTTGTTGGTACTTCTKCCTTCCTGCATTTGCACATTAATTTTCACCCTAGCATCCTTTTAGAAAATCTTGTAGAAGGATCACTTATGTCGTTGATCCTGATTCCCCTATTTCCTCTATCCATGCCATATTTCTCTGTGATTTCATTGGAGATGGMCTTTGCCTTAGTTTTATCCTCCAGATATTGTTTTGGCTTCTCCCCATCTGTGGGTAGCCCAGTGATTCTAGATATTAAATCCACACTGATAGGCACTGCCCTATCCATCCACAAAATTCCTCCATCCACCCTTGCTAGGAGGTGTTTTACACATCCATTGATAGGTTTACCATGCCCAAACTGTGGTATATCAAGCAATTTCATAATCCCTTTGTTGTAGAGCCCTAGAATCCACTATGCAGGCTCCAATGGTGCACCTGATCGACCCTCTCCTTTACATTCCATATAATTGTGTTGTGCCAAATCCTAGAATTTGACTGTGTCTGTACGTTGTGATCTGAGTACTTCATAGTGTTTAATCCTCTTATCATTTCATCATCTTCTTTTACTCCATATTGCATTTTTGGCATTACTATTTCCAACTATGCTTGTGCGTGCGGTATTCCTTGTGCACTGCTTTCAGCTCGAGATTTCCTCTTCCCTCATGGGGATGATGCCCCAACCTCCGATACACCCTCTTGCTCCATTTCTTGCTCTTCTTATGGCTCTAGACCCTATTGCACTAAACCCATGGCATGTCCTTCGTGTTGTGGCCCTTTCCCTCTCGACGCATTGGAATCTGTCCTTTCCACGTCTTCCTCAGGATGCTCGGCCTCCTGTGATGGGTTTTGTTCCTCCTCCACTTGTGTGCTAGTTGGCTCATATTTCGACGTATGTATTTCATCCACATCCACAACTGTCGACATTTCTTGTGTCCTTGGTTGCATCACCTGAGTGCTGCTTCTTGTGTTTTGACCGAACTTGCTCGATGCTCCAACTCGTGGTGGTGACATCTTGCTAAGATTGAGACTGTGGATCTATAATTCTCAACATGCTATCCCAAATTATCACTCTCTCATTCTTATATTTCTCTCTATGTTCTTTTCCTTAGAGAAAAAACACAAATGACCACATTTTCCCCATTTTTCTGACTTTATAGTGGGACAACGTACTGACAATTGTTCYGCACTGACATTTTTCACTTTTTCACTTTTTCCTGCATGCTCCACTTTTTGTATATGTCAACTACTTTCCAGTGTGCACTATCTTCAACGTTGGTTTTTCTGCAGCRCACTGTTAATGCTAACAAATCTATTACATCAAAACCCCTCTAATATTCTTCTATATTTTTGTCTTTTTCTTACATTTATTCTTTTTATGGATTTTTGTCTCTTTCTTCTAACATCTACTATATACAATATGTACAATCATACCTTCTCTCTTTGTTTTCACCTCAGGTTGTTAGTTCAACTATCTTGATACAACTTCGGTTGACTACCATTCACCAGTCCTCTAAGATTCTTCTCTGTAAGATCTTTCAATTGCACAACACCTCATTTTTTATGGCCTCTACCTGATAAGGCCCTAACCAGTGCATCTTTAACTTCCCAGGGTGTTATATATACCTGCTATCATAGAGGAGAACTATATCTCCTTCCTTAAAGATTTTCTTCTTTATGTTCCTTTCATGCCAAGATTTGTCCTTTTCTTTTTGTACCTCCTGGTGAAATCCTGCTAAAATTTTGTCTTCTTCCAGCTCCATTAGTTGATCCAATATTTCCTTTGCAACACCTTCTTATGTCATGTTGGTGATTGTTGCAATGCGCAAACTAGGTACTAAATAATCCAATGGAACCACTTCTTCCTTCCCATACACCAGTATGAATGGTGTTTGTCATGTAAACTTCTTGCATGTAGTCTTGTAAGCCCACAATATTGTTGATACCTTCAAATCCCAATCATCCCTATTCACATTGCAAATATTTGTCAATGCATTTTCTATAATCTTGTTCAAAGCTTCTACTGTACCATTTTCCTAGGGATGGTAAGGTGTGCTCTTCTGATGATGTATCACAAATTATTTTGTCATAGCTCTGATTGTACTGTTAATAAAAATGAGTTCCCTAGTCACTCAACAAAATTTTAGGACATCCAAATAGGGTCACCACGTTCTCAAAGAGAAACCGCGCTATAGTTTTTGCGTTGCAATCCTTCATTGGGGCTGCTTCTGCCCATCTGGTTAAGTATTTTGTCGCAGTGATGATGTATCTAGCTCCTAGCCTACTTGCTGGTGGGTTAATGGGTCCAATGAGATCCACAACCCATTTTTCAAATACCTGTAAAGTTACTTGGGGCATAAGTGGCATTTCATCCCTTATGGATGGTTTTCCCACCCTCTAACAGATATCACATGTCTGGCAAAATTAATTTGCATCCTTATGCACTGTAGGCCACCATAATCATGTGTACAACACCTTCTGTGTTGTAGGCTTTCCTGCATAGTTCCCTCCAGCTATTCCTTCATGTGATTTTGCTAACACCATGGAGCGTTCATGCTCCATCACACATCTTCTCAGAATTCTATATGCACCTAACTTGTATAAATGACCTGCAATCATCTGATTGTCTGCAACACGTACTACCAACTATTTTTTTTTCTGCGCGACACTAAATTCCTTGGGATCCATTCTTGTACTCAATAATCCAACAATGTCATCAAAATAATCATCAAAAATCTGAAAAGAAAATACGTTAGCATCGGGAAAATTCTCCTCCAATTTATTTGGCTCCTCTCCATTAGTAATTCTTGATAGATGATCTGGTCCTTCATTTAGCTTCCCTATTTTTACTATGATTTCAAATTCATATTCCTCAAACAATAACTGCTATCTACAGATCCTCCCCTACAACATTGGCTTGTTCACTAGGTACTTCAAATAGGAATCATCTATAAACATCTTAAAATGTTGACCCAATAAATAATGTCTGAACATGTGTAAGGCATATACCATAGCCAAACCTTCCCTTTTTGTAGTATTATAGTTATGCTCAAGCTCAAACAACTTCCTACTAGCAAATGATATTGGGTGATCGATGTCTCCTTCCTCCGGTTGTGCCAAAACTGCTCCAAGTTCAATGGATGAAGTGTCCACATGCACATGAAATTATTTTGTCCAATCTGGAAAGATCAAACTTGGTGTTGTCATCATCTTCTCTTTCAGTATGTCCAAGCTCTCTTGGCATTCATCATTCCACTGAAACCTGATATCCTTCTTCAGTATCTTCTCCATGGGTGCAATAATCTTTGCATATCCCTTTATTAATTTCCTATAGTACCCTGCATGGCGTAATGTTTCTCTCAATTGGTGCATTGACTTTGGCGGTGGTAAATTGACAATAACAACAATCTTTGCAGGGTCTACTATCAATCCCTGTTTTCATACAATGTGCCCAAGTAGGATGCCAAAAAGTGCGTTGAATATACATTTATTAATGTTCAATGAGATCTGACATTTCCTACATCTTTCTAACATTAACCTTAGAATTTCCACATGGTCCTTCAATAAACTAAATATTGTCCAATCATCTAGATAAACCTCTAAAATTTTATGTATAAAATCCTTGAATGAAACTACTACTACTCTAGAAAATATTGTCGGTACATTCTTTAAACCAAATGGCATTAATGTGTACTGGTATGACCCCCACTCTATTGAAAATGTAGTTTTGTACATGTCCTCCGGAGCAATTCTAATATGATGGCAACCTAAAAATCCACCTGTGAAGGAGTACACTTCCTTTCCTCACACATTCTCTAAAACCTCATTTGTAAATGGAGTAGAAAAAGGATCATGCAGATATGAATCATTTAATTTCCTCACATCCACACATATCCTAATCCCTCAAGTCTTCGTTTCGTGGACCACCATAGGACTAATTCACTCTGATTCTTCCACAGGCTCTATGATTCCTGATTCTAGCATTCTATCAATTTATTCCTTCACCTTCTACTTATAGATAGGGTTTAATCTATATGGTCTCTATCTAACTGGTTTTTCCTCTGGTCTAAGGGGTATCTTCATTTATCCAAGTTCTCCTTCTACCCCTTTCATTTCTAAAAATGTGGGTGGAAATAAGTCACTATACTCGCACAGTAATTCAATTATCTTTTCCATTCTCTCATTGTCCCAGTAATCTCCAATGTTGGCTATCTTGGGCTTCTCTTCAGTCCCAATATTGACCTTTTTAATCTTGATAGGTGCAACAAACTCTTTTGATTGTAACAGGGGTCCTTCCAACCCTCGTTCTCCTTTCCCTTCTAATATCTATATGTCACGTGGGTTTTCCTCTACTCCTTCATCCTTTGCGACCCGATAACAATACACTAATTGTTCAAGTGTTTATTTTCCATGATGTTTGTCTAATGTCTTTGTATCTACCCCATACTCTTCAAATATATTCCCTTTGATCCTCTGTAATGTTATATCTACCCACGGATTCTCACTTTCAAATGACAAAGTCCTAATAAAGTTCTGCAACACTGTGACCCAACTTACAGTTTCTCTTCACAGTTCCTGCTCCTTATACTAGTTACTAGGTATTACTTATAATGTATGAATAAAGTAATGCGTCCATTCCCCCGGTGGTACCAATATCTAGTTATTGAAATTCATTTATGTGATGTCTTGGGTTCCCTCTTCCACCATACTTCTGTAAGGGTCTATCCTTCCGACTCCTATCAAATCTTATGGGCATTAGTCACTTACACTGATACCGATCGTGAATTACCTTCTTATGTGCACCCCACCATTGTGCAGGTGTGTCACTCAGTTCTATATCCAACAATAATAATCTTTGGCTATCCAAAACCTCTGATTCAAACTCTGTGAGGAATTTTTCTAAATTGTCCTCGTCATTAAATATGGGAAATTATCTTACTTCTGTCCCAACCCATCTTACTACACATGTAACTCTGGTGCACCTCCTATTAGAGACTTCATGCAATCTTTGCTACCAATTTTCTACTCCAGTATCAGAATCTGACATGTCGGAATTAATACTCCTCCAACTGAGTACTCTATCTACAGTTGGATTCACATAGTATTCATCTTGCACAATAGGCCTATACAATTGGTTCACATCATCCTCTAGAACATTGTCAGACACAGGTTCTACATATGTTTCACAATCCAAGGGATCTAAAGGTGCTACTAGCCTAAAGTTACCAGCTTCAAATATCATCTTTGTAGTTTTTAAATTAATTATGGCATGATTATCAAAGGCCCAGTCAATGCCCAATAGTGTTAGAAATGATATAAACTCATCCACCATATCCATTACTTCAAAGTCTATTGTGGTGCACACACCATCTAGATCCACTATTGTATTCTTCAATATACCTATGGGAATCACTCTCTGCTGGTTTTCTAGCTTCAAATGGATATTTGAATACCCTAGTGTAGGTTCTCCCATTGCTTCCCAAGTCTTTTCTGGAAAAATGTTAAAGTCTTTTTTGACTTTAACATTTCTTATGTTAAAGTCTCCTATATTTGCATTCAATTTGAACTCTCTACTGGTTCTTTTCTTTCTATGTACTTGATTAATATTCTTTGGTTATGTTCCTACCCCTTCTTCTATGCTATATTTCTCAAGCATACTTTTAAACAAATCTATGGAATTCTTATCATTAAGTAATTTAAAGAAAGATTCCAAGAAACTCTTTAAGTTACTTACTTTCTCTATTCACTCTACTTTTTAAGTATGATCCAAAGACTGAGGCATATCAAAAATAGGAGTATCATACCTCGATTCAGTGTTTGATGTGGAGGCTTCATTCTCCTTTAGGAACTTCATTTTTTCTTCCTTGAAATTTTCCTTCTCCTTCTTTGTGTCAAACTGTTGTCGTGGTTGAGTGTTCTTCTGAATCCAGCACTAAGATTTATTCTTCTGGTCATGTGCATCTGCTCATGTCTTCACTCTTCCTCTAGTCACTATATTAATGTTCCTCCCAGTATCCCTTATTTATTCGTAAATCCAATGAACATTTTGGTTATTTAGATTCCTCTTTTCCTGGATATTCGTCATTAACTTCGGGCACTCTTCTGTCACGTGATCTGCTGCACGACAGTACATACATGTTGTTTCTAGTTGAGGACAATATCTAGCATAGTGTCCTTACTATTGAAAATTATGGAAGATAATAGGCCCTATGCCTCTACCCATTCCTCCTCTTCCACTACCTCTGAATCCTCCTCTATTCTCCTATGGATCCATGTTTTGATACTATGGTTTCTTATTGTACGGTGGAGGTTGTTGAAATTGTTGCATTGCTTGAAACTGTTGCGCATTACAAAACTATGGCATAGTATGTCCTTCCATAAACTCACCTTGCATCCTGTATGAATCTAAGGTTATTTCCTTCATTAACTCCAGAGTTCGACAATTTGTGTCTTCATGTCCCAATGACTTACAAAAGTTATATAAATTACTCTTCGGTTTTATCCTGTACTTATGCATCATAGGGTAGTGATAAGGATCATTCCTATGTGTCTTTCATATTTCACACCAAGGCCCTCCTGTAGGCAATATATTTTGCATCCCTACTCCCAGGTACTGTGCAAACGTCGAACAATCATTCTTGTGATGTCCCTCTGATCTACACAGGGTACACTGCACTACTTCTCTTTTCTCCATACTTTTATTCTAGTTTAATTGCACTGTCAAGTTCTTCAGGTCTTCCTTCAACTCCTCTATAGCTGGATTTGGATGCTTATACTAATTCTCCTCTAACTGCATCACTACTTATAGTGCCTCTACCTGGGTTTGAAATTTTTGTTGTCTGAATGGATATTTGAAATGTGGTAACAAAGAATNTATATTTTGCATCCCTACTCCCAGGTACTGTGCAAACGTCGAACAATCATTCTTGTGATGTCCCTCTGATCTACACAGGGTACACTGCACTACTTCTCTTTTCTCCATACTTTTATTCTAGTTTAATTGCACTGTCAAGTTCTCCAGGTCTTCCTTCAACTCCTCTATAGCTGGATTTGGATGCTTATACTAATTCTCCTCTAACTGCATCACTACTTATAGTGCCTCTACCTGGGTTTGAAATTTTTGTTGTCTGAATGGATATTTGAAATGTGGTAACAAAGAATTTATAAACAATTGTTTGTGTTTCATGTAAAAATTGGGATACTTCAGTTTACCTTTCAATGTCTTGAACTTATGATCGATGTCCCATACAGACTCTCCTGGTTTTTGTCTAACCTCACACATCTCATTCATAAACTGATCCTCTGATTTTGGCCTCTGAAACTCCGTGATCAGTGCATGTTTGATCTCTGCTACTATTCCCGACGCACCCTGTGGATTGTTTACTGCTAGATTCATATAGCAATCCAACGCGTGGTTTCTGAACATTATTGCTAGTTGCGCTACTTTTTCTGCATCATCAATGACTCTTTTCGCTTCCCATATTCTCTCACAGATGGATAGGTGCTTCTTTGGGTCTTCTGATCCATCCCCATGAAACTCTGGTAATCTTATCGTTGGATCTACACCTGCCATTGTAGAGTGTGTTGTTCCTTCTCCATGCGGTACTACTATGTGTGTATTGTTGTTCGGACTTGAACTCCCACTGGTGTTGCTACTGGTACTTCCACTTGTACCACTACCTGCATTGTTGTTTATAGTTCCACTTGTACCCTCACTTCTATTATAATCTCCTAGATTCCTCTAACCATCCATCACTTGTTCTCTAAACAAATATTTCTTTGTTGATGTGTTAATCGTACATGGGGTTGTAGGTTCTACACTGATTCAGATCTGGACAGGGGTACCTGCATCCTCATTAGATCTCGCGTGTCTAGTCTTTCTTTCATATGTGGCACACAACATTTATTTGATGTGCTCCACAACACAAATATCCTCTACATCTTCCTCATCACTCTCCAAGCATGCCCTCTCAGCTACTACTTGTTTCTTCCTATTGAGCTCATACTAGTAGGGTCTTCCACTACACGTCATCTGTGACTTCTGAAAATTTTCCTGGATCTCCTCTTGATCCATCATAATGGGATCTTTCTCTTTATTGTGATCTCATCTATCCATTTCCCCCTCCATCTCAGACCTTCCTTAGTGTTTCCACTAACTCCCCCATGCACACAGGGTAGTGTTGAGCACTCAACACACCCTAAAAGTCTTTGAGAATTTTTCTTTTTCTTTTGGGTACCACTTTGACATTATCTGAATGGAGCCAGTTGTGTAGGGATCAATGGGTTTTTCTATTGTTTTGTTTTATCATCGATCACATTCATTTTGGTTTGAAGTTTTTTGAACAGTTTGACACTTTTATCTAAGTAAACATGCCATTAGACTAAGTTGCACACAACTTAAAATTTGTTTTATAAAGAGCCATGCACCGATCGACGATCCAGGCCTGTGAAATGTTTTTCTACAAATAGTTGATATACCGTCGGCATCGGCGAAATATGAAAGGTAATCTGTCTACATAGGCAACAACAATCGTCGATCGTTGATATATCGTGGACAACGATGAAGAGGGAGAAAGGGCACGGGAACATATGTCAAAAAAGAAAATCCCCAACGCCGAAAAGAAACGCTTCTCACGCCCAAGGGGTCGAATCAAACACCACGTGTTTTGCCGCGTAAACAGTTAGTATTGCTCAATGATTACCCACATCAAATTTTGATGTTCTTCATGTCATATATGTAATTCCATGTCAGAACCTCCACATCAACACTACATAGTTCGGGTCGACATTGGAACTTTTTCCTAGAGGCACCAACGAAACAACGTCAAAGATAATCCACCGATGTCAATGCACTCATTAACTACCCACTGATTGCTAGAACACCGAATTTTTGGTTTTATATCGAATATTTATCCTCCAATGTCGACGATCTTGGTTGATCTACGTTGTCCATTTAACGATCTTGCTTATCCCCGATACCTATCATACTAGTTCCGTTAAAGTGCGAAAAATGCTCGGGTGATTTGAGGAGACAACTCTAGCGAAGTGAAGGACGAGGTTTGTGATTTGTTAGATAAGTAATAAATTCACGTAACCGATAAAATGACGTCACGCGTTGATCAACATTCAAAAATTTGAATTCGTCAATGAACTCTAAAAGTAACATGCTCCTGCGTTGCCAGCCTACGTTGCATTTAATCTTGAGCATGATGTGGATTTTGTTATAGATTGTGTAGATCATATCTGTACTTATAAATTTAAGAATTGATGTGACAAGGTAGGTATGTTTTAAATTTGTGAAGTTTGTGCCCAAGCATGGTATTCCATTCACAAATCATTGATCTCCTAAGAAAATGAAGGCGCAAGAGAGAGCATTGAAGAGGTAACAGGTCATTGTGCCACTTCAATTACCATTAAGCCTAGGTTATTTCATGTAAGGAAGAGGCAAGCATGAGATTTATTTTTTACATTTTATGATTGCTTCAAATGACACTTGTCTCATTTGGCTTGCAACTTAATATTCCATTTTGTGTAGGGAAATGCCTCTGCGAAATCCAAAAACCAGTCGCTCACCAAGAATTCCCAAAATGAAATAATTGGAGATCGACAAAGGGTCGAAACTAGTGACCACAAGGGAACTTGATTTGGTTTCAAATATGGATTCAATTATCCAAACTTCCACTAAGAAGAAGTTTACCCAGCCTCCATCTTTCGGGGACACAGAGGCGAGCAATGGATCTAAAGTAATGCTCCCACATTGGGGGGCTCTTTTTAACAAAATGAATCAAGAAGATTACCCAGATTTTACACCCCACAACGACTCGGACGTCAGGATATTGGATGACTAGGTTTTCCCGAACATTAGGCGATCATACTTGCATATGGTGGGTTGCCGAACCCCAGGTTTGCCCTGCATCAAAACCATTGGATGGATAATTGACCACAAAGACGTGATGAAATACATGGTCAATAATGGGGAGGGAGAATGTGTTGGTGTATTTCTTCTAGTAGAGGTACAAAAATACTACAAACTCAGAGACCCAGAGGAGAGATTCAATACATAATTTGTGGTCAGGTTTTATGAGTTCCATGACACCAATAGGTTACTAACCTCATGGTGGAAAGAAGATAAGAAGTTCATAAACATGAGAAATGGCTGGTACAACAAGGTAAACCTCAGAGAGCCTTATATGTATTTAATGCCTTTAATCTACTGCTTGTACGGGGAAAAATATTTCTCAAAGTGTTCAGAGGCATGGATGCCTTAGCATATACCATGGCAATCTTCGGGAGTAGTTTTAATTGGGGAGCCATAATTTCCAAGTAGTTGAGTATCAACATCCTACAGGCCCAGACATCAAAAGATGGAGAAACATCGGTTTTCTACATGGCATCTTACCTATTGGACAAGTCTGCACGAGAAGCGTTTTCATAGGTGTGAATTTAAGCTGGCATGTTGCTCAGTTATGCGTGCATGTTTATTTCAGCGTTTTGTGGAAAAATAGGTACAAAATATTTTATGCCTTGATATGTGATGAGTTCATAGCCCGAGTGCACTTCATTATATTTAGAAAAGAATGCCCAAGGATTTTAGCGGTAGCCAAAAAGATGATTTCCAAAGTGGGCCACTAGTATTTTGAAGAAACAAACACTTATATCAGAGTGTTTGGGAGTACTCGCACACCACACCTACTCCCCATTCATGTCCCTAAGCATCTCATATTTGGAGAAATTTGTTACCAGACCATTCTACAAGGATATAATGCCTCTTTGGTAAAGGATAAGAAGAGGGATTTCATACCCTATGGTTTTCATATTGGGTTTTACATAGTAAAATACACTGCAAAGGAGAAACAAGAGGGATTGAGTCATCTTGAGTATCGGTTCCCCAGAGTCCATTTTCCCAAGCATGATCCAAAATGCCTAGTACTCCAACACACGTCGCAGGTGTCCTCATGTTGACCATATGCTCATGATAGCTTCAAAGACGAGATCTTTACCAAGGGTGACCAAGACTGGGAGGAAGTGCTCTATAGAAGGGCTAACCCAAATATGATCAAATTCAAAGAAATGACCATGGATGAACATGTTGAGACTATAGAGCACACTGCTCAAGAATCCATTAGGGTAAGAGAATAAAACCGAGCAGTAGAAGCAACCAAGGCACAGAGAAGGGGGATATTGTTACTATAAGAAGCCAAGAGAGATATGCAAAGATTAGGGGAAGATCCCCCACTTAATCCTTTGATAGGACCTTTGAGAATTACCCAAGACGATACAAAGAAGGAGGCATAACTAAATAATTCAAAGACAATTCCACCAGAAGAGAGTTCCGACAAAGAAAACACCAACCCTATGTCACCACAGGCAGGATTGTCGATGACTTCTACAACTTAGCGAAGGTTAGCAAGAGCATCAAGTGGGACGGGTATGCCTACTGTACTCATAGATTTAATCACCATATATGACGATGAGGAAGGTTCAGACGCTTCATGCATAACCTCGGTACCAATCATACAGGAGGAGGAACCAAGGGAAACATTGTTGGTTGTGGAGCCTGGTTATCTTCCAGATTCAGAGGTCTTTGTTTTCAGTCGTGTTTATACCCCATGAAAACTTTACACCCAAAAAGAATTTACACTCTTCCATGCGGGGGAGTGCAGAGGGGGGTTACCCCCTCTACACATAATTTATTTGAAACATAAAGTGATAAGATGACTGAGCTAATCAGAGAAGACAAAGTTTGGCCAACTGGAGGATTTCACTGATTTACGTGACATAGTTAAGCGGCATGCAGAGCAAGACCAGGTGTACGAAATGGAGATTTCACATGTTTCAAGCATGATCCCGGGTCAAGTGAAGAAGTTCATGGAGCCTTCATTTAAATCTCTCGCAGTCTTACAGGGCTTGAGTGTCAAACTAATCAAGTACAAATAACGGGAAATTGAGATGAAGGAGTTCCTCTCCACTCCAATGGATTAACAAAGGTTCTCATATGCAAATACATGTGAAGATATTTTCTTGCAGAGGGTCAGAATACGAGAGGAACAATCCACTTCAGTAAAACGACCAGATGATGTCAAGAGAAGCAAAAGAGAACATATAGATAAAGTCTTCCACGTGTCATTTTCTTGACTTAACACAACTTAGTAGCTATTTTTAGTTTAGAGTTATTTTATAAATAAGAGAATCGACCTTGATATCGAGGTCGATGGTTTTTGAGAGAAATCTTTTTTCTGGAATATTGTAAGAGAATTATTTCTGTGAAAATTACTTTAATTAAGAAGTAAGAACCAAAGACACTTCTTTCATCTGCGGCATAAAAGTGATTGGACCGAGGGGGATTGTCTATGTCTTCGAATTCAATACTTGTTGTTGTATTGAGTAAGAGTTGTTGTATATATTATTTAAGTTATCTTATAATGCTGAGACACTTCTTTTATTCTAGTTGATGAATAGAAATCGATTGTGTTAACATGTGATTGATAATAGAGCATTGAAATTACTTTTCCTGCACTAACTTCTTGGCACATATATATTTTCTTTTTGTAATTTTTATCTCAGATGATATTGGATGTCTACAAGTCGAAATGGTATTATTTCTAGTTTGAAGTAATTTAAATCTTCTTCGTCTGCATGCTAAGGTATAAAAGTTATCCCAAAACCCAACTTTCTCTTTGTGTACACAATCTCTTTTTTGAGTTTTGTTCACGAGGAGAGGGATTGCTTGAACACAACAATTCGAAGTAGTCAACACCCACGTTACTTTGTAGATCACTAGCGAAAAAAAGTATGGTCATTCAATTCCCACGTTACTTTCTAGATGAGTAGCCAAGAAAGTATGGTCATTCCATTAATATAAGAACGCGAGTCAAGTCAAATGCAAGATGGTCCAATCTTATCAATAAATAAAGAGAATTTGATACGTGGATACTTCAAGTTCCGTATTATAATTTGGTGCTCGGAACCATACCTCAACTTTTAGCAATGGTGTTAAGAGCGTCACGTGTCTATTAGGTTTCTTCCTACCAAGTTGCAATATCAACATTTTCTTCAACTTGGATTATGACACTTACCACGTATGGCCATTCAATTCCCACGTTACTTTCTAGATGAGTAGCCAAGAAAGTATGGTCATTCAATTAATATAAGAACGCAAGGCAAGTCAAATACAAGATGGTCCAATCTTATCAATAAATAAAGAGAATTTGATACTGAATTTGATACGTGAATACTTCAAGTTCCGTATTATAATTTGGTGCTCGGAACCATACCTCAACTTTTACGTCACGTGTCTATTAGGTTTCTCCCTACCAAGTTGCAGAAGTCGTATTAAAAATGAAATTAAAATAGATAGTTAGATCTTTTAAAATTAAACCTATTAAAAATGAAATTAATGTGATATTTTTTTCTAATTATTAATTTTTAATATAAATTATTATTATTATTGGAATCATTAATTCATAATATTATTATTTATTTATTTCTCGAACCTTATTCATTACTATTTGTTTATTCTACAATCTTACTATTTTATCCACACACCTCTAAACTCCAACTTTATTCAAAAGTTTACTGCGATTTCATTTGAATTAAGATTTTCTGATTTTCTGATAAATTTTAAACTAACATAAATCTAGGTTAGCAAATATTCTACTCTGAATGACAAAATGTCAATGTTGGTTGGCTCGCTCTACTCTATATATTGTATTGAATTCAGAGGGTTTTCTCGGTCTAACCAGTTATCGATATTCGTTGATTGGCTTCGATCCTCTGACGATATATATACACAACTTCGGCTCCCTTACTTTTTGTTTCAATGGCTTCCAAGGCCTTCGT
>SNQJ01S0004252.1:244485-260490 GCA_010110895.2 Picea sitchensis
TTATGGATAAAATTGATAAATCTGAAAAATTCAAAAAATATAATATTTAGACAACTCAAAATTATATTTATTAAATAAAAAAATATTTTTTATCTTAAATTGGTAGGTGGTTTGTATAATGTTTTCAACAACCATTTTGTGAATAATAAACACATGGTTATAGAGCATTTAATGCTTTGTATGTTGAGTATACATTATTGAATGTAAAGTTATTAAGATTTGACAATGTATCCTAACATACAGAGTATTAAATGCTTTGTAGTTTAGTAGTCAAATGGCTCTCTGGAAGGGGTCCTTTGTCCCACACCAATTTGATACTGAGACCATTGCTAAAAAGTTGATACGGAACTGGAAGGTTTAAAAATTGGGAGTAGTTTAACTATCACAGTAACATAATTTGTTAATCATATAAATCTGGTTAAAAGTGACAATCAGATGACTAGAGAATAATTTTTTAACATGATTAAATAAATGTGAAAAAGTAAACAAGTTAAGGTATGTCTTTAAAAATGATAAAAACTTATGAAAATTAAATGTAATTTATTGATTTGGGAGGATCACTAAGAATATGTCAGTATCTTTAAAAATGAAAATGATAAAAAGTTATGAACACTAAATGTAATTCATTGATATGAGAGGACAACTAAAAATATGTAAGCATCTTTAATTGTTAGCTATCAAATTAAAATTTTAAATTAAAAGATCATTAATTGTACCCCTTTCCAATAGATATACACCTCAGTAATTAATATATATATATATTGAAATTTAATCATTTAATTGTACTTGTTAATAAAATTACAATTTTCATTGTTTAAAAATTATAGTTTTAATAAGTAAATGAATCTACATCCTCAAAAACCCTAATCCATAAACTGATATATGCATTTACATCTATTCTTTTACACTGATAATCACCATACATGAATCTACAGATTTTGAATTAAAAAATCCAATCTCTTATTATTAATGCTATTACTGGTTACCTTACAGTAACGATGCGCCCTTACATTATAGTAATGTGGCAACTGTTATTCTCTAAGTTTTACTGATGCTAAAACCTCCGACGAGACTTTGATGAAGAAAAACAGCAGAGGAGCTGATTTATTGTAATTAGTGGCAGCTCATGGACAGAAGGTGATGGTATAATCGGCCTGGGTGCAGGTGAAAGTGCTGGTAAGATCGTCGTACGCGTAGCTGTAAGCATCTGGGCAAGCGGCCTTGAATACCTTCGAGTAGTCAGTGGCAGGACACGTCTGAGGGGTATCGTGGTCGCCCGTGCAGCAGTACTGGGGAGTCCCGAAGACCACGCAGGCGCTCTTGCAGGCAATTACTTGCCCGTTGCTACCACTCACTTTCAGCGCGTCCGGGCAGCTGTTCCGAAGGTCGGCGACGCACCCGGCCGTCCGGCAGTCCCCGCTGCCGCCCGCCAAGGTGATCTTCAAGGGGACGTTATAGCCGTCGACAAGGCTCACGTCGTAGAAATCCTTGTTGCCGTCGCCATTGAGTTTGAACTCCGCCAGGGTGGCAGGCGGCGCCCCGCCGGCGCCATTGCACTTGAGGCCACGCCCGCAGTCGCCCGTGGCACAGAAGCCGGTGCCCGAACCGTCGAAGTTGCAGCCCGTGCGGCCCCAGAAGCGGCCCGACCAGCCCGCTGGGGGGTTAATCGATAAAGACTGTCCCGTGGTGAGGGCGAAACCGCCGTCAGAGAGGGAAGCGCCTTGGTTCGCCGTGAGGACGCCCGGCCAGATAGTCTCCGTGCACCTGTTCACTACCGTGAACACCGTTCCGCCAACTCCAACGCATCCTGCAACAGCACAAACAAAATGATGAGCTACTTTTCTTACCACGACCACGAGCACGAGCACGGGGGAATTTTCTTACCGAGGAGGAGCGCCATCGCCAGCGCTGTGACGAAGGCCTTGGAAGCCATTGAAACAAAAAGTAAGGGAGCCGAAGTTGTGTATATATATCGTCAGAGGATCGAAGCCAATCAACGAATATCGATAACTGGTTACACGGAGAAATCCCTCTGAATTCAATACAATATATAGAGTAGAGGGAGCCAACCAACATTGACATTTTGTCATTCAGAGTAGAATATTTGCTAACCTAGATTTATGTTAGTTTAAAATTTATCAGAAAATCAGAAAATCTTAATTCAAATGAAATCGCAGTAAACTTTTGAATAAAGTTGGAGTTTACAGGTGTGTGGATAAAATAGTAAGATTGTAGAATAAACAAATAGTAATGAATAAGGTTCAAGAAATAAATAAATAATAATATTATGAATTAATGATTCCAATAATAATAATAATTTATATTAAAAATTAATAATTAGAAAAAAATATCACATTAATTTCATTTTTAATAGGTTTAATTTAAAAAGATCTAACTATCTATTTTAATTTCATTTTTAATACGACTTGTGGTAAGTGTCATAATCCAAGTTGCAGAAGATGTTGATATTGCAACTTGGTAGGGAGAAACCTAATAGACACGTGACGTAAAAGTTGAGGTATGGTTCCGAGCACCAAATTATAATACGGAACTTGAAGTATCCACGTATCAAATTATAATATGGAACTTGTATTTGACTTGTCCTTGCATTCTTATATTAATTGAATGACCATACTTTCTTGGCTACTCATCTAGAAAGTAACGTGGGAATTGAATGACCATACTTTGTTGGCTAGTGAATTGTTGGAAAGTAAAGTGGCTCTTCAGAGATATTTGATAAAAATGGAACGATACAGATAAGATTACCATGGCCCCTGTGTAAGGATGACACACAAATCCAGAAATAGAAATGGTCCAAATTTTTATAACTATTAGAAATAGTAATGGTCCAAATTCTCTTTATTTATTGATAAGATTGGACCATCTTGTATTTTACTTGACTTGCGTTCTTATATTAATTAAATGACCATACTTTCTTCGCTACTCATCTAGAAAGTAACGTGGGAATTGAATGACCATACTTTCTTTCGCTAGTGATCTAGAGAAAAGCCAATACAACTTCTGGCTACATTTTTTTCATGAAAAAAAATGGAAAAATCAATTTATCCCCTTGCAATGGAAGATTGGAGATTTCATGTTCAGAAACATAAATAAAATTGATGAGTTTGCAAGTCATTTCAACAATATGAATTTAAAGTATGTTAGAAAGATAAAGGGCTTTGATCCTAATAAAATCTTTTTAGAACACATGATTTYGGTGGGAATTGGTAACTCATTCATCCAGGCTATTTTGAATGAAGAAGAAGAAGGTAACAACCAAAGTACTCATGTACACGAAGTTGGTGACCTAGAAACAGTACTCAGTACTAATGAGTTTTATAAGCAAAAAGGAAAGGGTCCTAGTGAAAGGAGCACCYARTCTACAATTGTTGCTCCCAAAAACACCACATCYCSGAGCAATGCTCCAACGACTCACCYAGTTAGAAATATTGTCAACAGTGGTTCAAGTGGCGAGGAGAGAAGAGTCCTCCCCTTGGRAAAATYGATAATTCACATAAGTTCCCTGTGAGAAAGAAAAGGAAGAACTTAGTACAAGAGGAAGAGGATAACCTTATAGAAAATGACATCCAAAGMTTTTCTCTGGATGACATGGAGCTAGAGGTGGATATTGAGAAAATATTTTCCRTGATGGAACAACCAGAAAATATAACTCAACAAAATTCTTTATTCGAAGTCGTTGCAAATGAGACTTCTAGTGAAGAAGAATCCTTTATTTTTCAAAGTGTTATTTTTGATAAGGAGCCTAAAAAATTGATTGTAGAAATAGGTGATTAGAAAAATAAAAAAGGGAAAATCTCACTCAGAGGTCAACTTGAAGGACATGTGGTCGTCCCAAATCTCTAAAATCCACAGGGAAACTTGGGATGCTCTTGAATATTCTATTGATGGATTGGAATCTGAAAATGCTAAGTTAAAAGAAAGGATCAAAGAATTGGAAAATGCATCCTTTCATTTGGAATTCAATTGTTTTAACTTCTTCAAAATTTTCAGCTAAAGTATGTTTGGCAGCCCTTTTTACGAACATGAAAATAGAAGCTGGGAGAGCATTAGCATATACTTCAATCTACAACTCCTGAGCGGGTTCAGCCTCGGGTTGGAATTTATTCAAAATGGTGGTGAACCTTTGGTTGAAATCTTTGACCTTTTCTTTCGGACTCATAGTGGCGGTGAAAATTTCAGCCATTAAAGCTCCTGTAGTAGTTTCCTCAGCAAATTCATCCAAGAAATACTTTTGAAACTTTGTCCAACTAGTTATTGAACCGATTGGTATGTTGAAATACCAAGTCGAGGCAGAATTTTCAAAGGTATAAGGGAAAATTATGCATACCACATCTTCATGTTGCACAGTCATTAACCTTATAGCTAATATGAACTTCTTAATATGGTCTTCAGGCAATCCGGAGGTTTCGGGGTCAAATTTAGGGAGTAGTTTTTCTGGATGCCTGGGTAGGTTGTGTACCCATCTTGAAATTTCCAAAGCATCTCTTTCCAGCCATGGTTGATTATCTCTAGTCTGATCTCCATTGTTATCATTATTATCCCCCATGTATTCTGATTCGGAACCTGAACAATTTGACTTAGACTTCTCCTCTTCAGATTCAAAACTGTTAGGTTCAGAGTAGTTACCAGCTGGTGTATCGGGTATCATATTAAAGGGTTGTTCGATCTCTGTGAGGGAAAAATCTATCAAATCTTCTACTGTGTGAATGAATACTTCGTCAGGGGTGTCAACAACTAGTCTACGTATTTGTTTTCTTTGAGGAAGTAAAGGAGATAAAGGTAATGCTCTGATCTGTTGGGCATAAGCTCTGGTGATTCTTTTGAACTTATTTAACTCCTTGTGGGGAAGAGAATAAGGCATTTCAGGGTACATGTGTTATTCCTCTTCGTGTTGAGGTGATTTACACATAGTGTGAGTACTCTTTGTATGTGGGTTGTCTTGAGAATGACTAGCCATGCATGTGGGTTGTTTTGAATCTATATACTTTACAATATATATTATTAGAAATATTGTTAGCCATTCATTCGTCCCCCTCCTTCTTGCACCAATTCTGTTGAGGGGTCTGAGATCCCTTTAAATCAACAACAAGAACCAAACCCTCTTAAGAGGCCCAATTAGACTCATAATCATTTGATGAGTGGTAAGGTTCTCTAGATTTGTGATCTGGCTAGAATTATCGATGGGCTTTAATTGTGACTGGTAGATATGTTTTCTCTGTGAAACCTTTCCTCAGGCTATGAAATTATCTTTTTGGTTATTTTCTAACGTTTGCGACAAAAGAAAGATGGAGCTTAAACTAAATGGCAGAGGGAAGTTAATCTACGTTGGAGAAAGTTGGGTTTTGGGATAGCCTTTATACCTTAGCATGCAGATGAAGAAGATCTAAACTACTTCAAACTAGAAATAATACCATTTCGACTTGTAGACATTCAACATCGTCTGAGATAAAAATTACAAAAAGAAAATATATATATGGCAAGAAGTTAGTGCAGGAAAAGTAATTTTCAATGCTCTATTATCAATCACATGTTAACACAATCAATTTCTATTCATCAACTAGAATAAAAGAACTGTATCAACATTATAAGATAACTTAAATAATATATACAACAACTCTTACTCAATACAACAACAAGTATTCAATTCGAAGACAGAGATAATCCCCCTCGATCCAATCACTTTTATGCCTCAGATGAAAGAAGTGTCTTTGGTTCTTACTTCTTAATTAAAGTAACTTGCACATAAATAATTCTCTTACAATATTCTAGAAAAAGCCTTTATCTCAAAAACCATCAACCTCGATATCAAGGTCGATTCTCTTATTTATAAAATAATTCTAAACTAAAAATAGCTACTAAGTTGTGTTAAGTCAAGAAAATGACACGTGGAAGACTTGATCTATATGTTCTCTTTTGCTTCTCTTGACATCATCTGGTCGTTTTACTAAAGTGGATTGTTCCTCTCGTATTCTGATCATCTGTAGAAAAGATCTTCGCATGTATTTGCATATGGGAACCTGTGTTAATCCATTGGAGCGGAGAGGGCCTACTTCATCTAAATTTTCCGTTATTTGTACTTGATTAGTCTGACACTCAAGCCCTGTAAGACTGCGAGAGATTTAAATGAAGGCTCCATGAACTTCTTCACTTGACCCGCGATCATGCTTGAAACCTGTGAAATCTCCATTTCGTATACCTGATCTTGCTCCACATGCCGCTTAACTATGTCACGTAAATCAGTGAAATCCTTCGGTTGGCCAAACTTTGGCAAGTCGATATTCCTCATTTCCTGATTGACTTTCTCCCAACTTTTCTCACATTCTTCCCATCTTTCCTACATTTTTCTCCATGGTTCCTGGACCATGCTTACCTAGTGTTCGGATGCCTTATTCGGGCGATGATGTTGTCCATGAGCACTCAGATGCCATGCTCTTCTATATCTTGGCCCTTCTACAATTCTCTGATGTAGTCTATCTGTTCCAAGGCTTGATGTGCCTTCTCATGCCATCGATGCATGTCTTTATAGGTTTTCATCCCCATAAGGGTATCTTCTTGGAAATCAACTATGTGAGCGGTGAAGAGGTCTCTTTCCCTTGTGAATTATGCATACATATCTCGGAACTCACACTTTAAGAGTACCACCGCCTGTGTTGAATTTTGTTAATACTTCTCTTGATTGTAAATTGTCCAACTGTTTCTTCATGGAGGCTAACTCCCTTTCATCCATTTTTTCCCTATCTAAAGTGGCATCGGTTATGGCCATCCCTGCTCTGATTAGCTCAATCATCTTATCACTTTATGTGTCAAATAACGTCTCCTCTGTGGTTATGAACATGATGTTATCGAGCGTGAGCTTCCTTTTCTTGCATGTTCTTCTCATCATAGCTTTATTTTTCCTGTCATAAGAAATTTCCTGTATGTCAGTGACTTCATCTACTAGTTCAGGAATATGTTGATCTCCCCAGGGAAGATTATTGCCTAAGCATCCTCCCATATAGAGGTGTTCCATGGTAGGTTCTCTTAGTTCCTTAGTAGGCGAATTTCCTGTATGTTCCAATGACTTGGATTTCTGCTTCTCCTCATCAGATGACAGAGTATTTATCCTAGATGGAGAAGTAGGTGAAGGATCAATATTGGCTGAGAGTTTGGCCATTGGGATGTTGATTTCTGGCTGCCCCATTCCTTCTTCTTGTTCACCTATATCCAAGTCATTCTTAGAGCTGTCATCATGAGGTTGTGTTTCTAGCTGATTGAGAAACACAGTTTCAAGAGTGTTCCTAGCCTTATGGTCTCCTTCCTGGGGATTTGGGACTAAAACATCGAAAGTTGGAGCAGATGTTTGTTAGAAAAACAGGATCGCGGAGAAATAAAATAAAAAAAATGTGGAAATAAAACACAGAAGATACACAATACAATAGAGACATAGATATACGTGGTTCACCCAGTGTGGGCTACGTCCACCAGAAAAATTGCGAGGTCCTTCCTTTATTATTATCCAGCAAATGAAGGGATACAACCTACAACAAACCCATTGTAACTTCATCTTCGTTCTCTCACAGTCTCCTATCTCAGAATACAATATTCGCTATCATACCTAGCCACAATACATTTCCCTCATAAAATAGGGTTGCCTTCTAGGGAAAAAAACCCTAACATAATTTCTATCGTTAGATCTGCGACCTTATAATGAACGATCCAAATTTACAATGAAATTACAATATACATTTACAAGGCAATTTTTCCTTCGGGGACTTCGCTCCCAAACCCCCGCTAGGGGCCCTCTTTCCCCCAGACCCCGTAGAGGGGGTAACCCCCCTTTGCACTCCCCTGCATGGAAGAGTGTAAATTCTTCTGGGGTGTAAATTTTTCACGGGGTATAAACACGGCTGAAAACAAAGACCTCTGAATATGGAAGATAACCAGGCTCCACAACCAACAATGTTTCCCTTGATTCCCCCTCCTGTATGATTGGTACCGAGGTTATGCGTGAAGCTTATAAACCTTCCTCATCGTCATATATGGTGATTAAATCTATGATTACAGTAGGCATACCCATCCCACTTGATGCTCTTGCTGACCTTCGCTGAGTTGTAGTAGTCATAGACGATCCTGCTTGTGGTGACATAGGGTTGGTGTTTTCTTTGTCGACACTCTCTTCCGGTGGAATTGTCTTTGAATTATTTAGTTATGCCTCCTTGCTTGTATAGTCCTAGATAATTCTCAAAGGTCCTATCAAAGGATTAAGTGGGGGATGTTCCCCTAATCTTTGCATATCTCTCTTGGCTTCTTCTAGTAACAATATCCCCCTTCTTTGTGCCTTGGTTGCTTCTACTGCTCGGTTTTCTTCTCTTACCCTAATGGTTTATTGAGAAGTGTGCTCTATAGTCTCAACTTGTTCATCCATGGCCATTTCTTTGAATTTGATCATAGTTGGGTTAGCCCTTCTATAGAGCACTTCCTCCCAGTCTTGGTCACCCTCGGTAAAGATCTCATCTTCGAAGCTATCATGAGCATATGGTCAACATGAGGACACCTGTGACACATGATGGAGTACTAGGCCTTTTGGATCATGCTTGGGAAAATGGACTGTGGGGAAACGATACTCAAGCCGACTCAATCCCTCTTGTTTCTCTTTTGCAGTGTCTTTTACTATGTAAAACCCAAGATGAAAACCATAGGGTGTGAAATCCCTCTTCTTATCCTTTACCAAAGAGGCATTATATCCTTGCAAAATGGTCTGGTAAAAAATTTATCCAAATATGAGATGGTCAGGGACATGAACGGGGAGTAAGTGTGGTGTGAGAGTAGTCTCGAACACTCTGATATAAGTGCTTGTTTCTACAAAATACTAGTGGCCCACTTTGGAAATCATCTTTTGGGCTACCGCTAAAATCCTTGGGCATTCTTTTATAAATATAATGAAGTGCACTCGGGATATGAACTCGCCACATATCAGGGCGTAAAATATTTTGTACCTATTTTTCCACAAAACATTGAAATAAACATGCACGTGTAATTGAGCAACATGCCAGCTTAAATTCATACCTACGAAAATGCTTCTCATGCAGACTTATCCAATAGGTAAGATGCCATGTAGAAAACCGATGTTTCTCCATGTTTTGATGTCTAGGCCTATAGGATTTTGATACTCAGCTACTTGGAAGATGGCTCCCCAATTAAAACTACTCCCAAAGATTGCCATGGTATATGCTAAGGGCATCCATGCCTATGAGCACTTTGAGAAATATTTTTCCCCATACAAGCGGTAGATTAAATCCATTAAATACATATAAGGCTCTCTAAGGTTTACCTTGTTGTACCAACCATTTCTCATGTTTGTGAACTTCTTATCTTCTTTCCACCACGAGACTAG
Source organism: Picea sitchensis (assembly GCA_010110895.2). NCBI lineage: Eukaryota > Viridiplantae > Streptophyta > Pinopsida > Pinales > Pinaceae > Picea > Picea sitchensis. Next base: position 253,880 of record SNQJ01S0004252.1, read on the forward strand.
TAACCTGTTGGTTTCATGGAACTCATAAAACCTCACCACAAATTATGTATTCAGTCTCTCCTTTGGGTCTCTGAGTTTGTAGTATTTTTGTACCTCTACTAGAAGAAATAGACCAACACATTCTCCCTCCCCATTATTGACCATGCATTTCATCACGTCTTTGTGGTCAATTATCCATCCAATGGTTTTGATGCAAGGAAAACATGGGGTTCGTTAGCCCACCATATGCAAGTATGATTGCCTAATGTTCAGGAAAACCTAGTCATCCAATATCCTGACGTTTGGGTCATTGTTGGGTGTAAAATCCAGGTAATCTTCCTGATTCATTTTTTTAAAAAGACCCCCCCAAATGTGGGAGAATTGCTTTAGATCCATTGATCGCCTCTGTGTCCCCAAAATATGGAGGCTGGGTAAACTTATTTTTAGTGGAAGTTTGGATAATTGAATCCGTCTTTGAAACCAAATCAAGTTCCCTTGTGGTCACTAGTGTTGACCCTTCGTCGATCTTCAATTCTTTCATTTTGGGCATTCTTGGTGAGCGCCTGATTTTCGGCTTTCGCAGAGGCATTTTCCTGCACAAAATGGAATATTAAGTTGCAAGCCAAATGAGACAAGTGTCATTTGAAGCAATCATAAAATGTAAAAAATAAATCTCATGCTTACCTCTTCCTTACAGGAAATAATCTAGGCTTACTAGTAATTGAAGTGGCACAATGACCTGTTATCTCTTCAATGCTCTCTTTTGCACCTTCATTTTCTTGGGAGATCAGTGATTTGTGAATGGAATACCATGCTTGGGAACAAACTTCACAAATTTAAAACATACCTACCTTGTCACATCAAGTCTTAAATTTATAAGTACATATATGATCTACACAATCTATAACAGAATCCACATCATGCTCAAGATTAAATGCAATGTAGGCTGGCAACGCAGGAACATGTTACTTTTAGAGTTCATTAACGAATTCAAATTTTTGAAAGTTGATCAACGCGTGGCGTCGTGTTATCGGTTACGTGAATTTATTACTTATCTAACAAATCAAAAACCTCATCCTTCACTTAGGTAGAGTTGTCTCCTCAAATCACCCAAGTGTTTTTGTCACTTTAACAGAACTAGTATGATCGGTATCAGGGATAAGCAAGATCGTTAAATGGACAACGTAGATCAACCAGGATCATTGACGTTGGAGGATAAAGATTCTATATAAAACCAAAAATTCGGTGTTCTAGCAATCAGTGAGTAGTTAATGAGTGCATCGACATCGGTGGATTATCTTTGACATTGTTTCGTTGGTGCCTCTAGGAAAAAGTTATGATGTCGACCCGAACTATCGTGCAGTGTTGATGTGGAGGTTCTGGCATGGAATTACAGATATGACATGAATAACATCAAAATATGATGTGGGTAATCATTGAGCAATACTAACTGTTTACGCGGAAAAACATGTGGTGGTTGATTCAACCCCTTGGGCGTGAGAAGCGTTTCTTTTCGGTGTCGGGGATTTTATTTTTTGACATATGTTCCAGTGCCCTTTCTCCCTCTTCACCGTTGTCGACGATATATCAACGATCGACGATTGTTTTTTCCTATGTAGACAGTTTACCTTTCATATTTCGTCGATGCCAATGGTATATCGACGATTTGTAGAAAAACATTTCGCAGGCCAGGATCGTCGATCGGTGCATGGATCTTTATAAAACAAATTTTAAGTTGTGTACAACTTAGTCTAATGGCATGTTTACTTAGAGAAAAGTGTCAAACTGTTCAAAAAACTTCAAACCAAAATGAACATGATCGATGATAAAACAAAACAATAGAAAAACCCATTGATCCCTACACAACTGACTCCATTCAGATAATGACAAAGTGGTACCCAAAAGAAAAAGAAAAATTCTCAAAGAATTTTAGGGTGTGTTGAGTGCTCAACACTACCCTCTGTGCATGGGGGAGTTAGTGGAAACACTAAGGAAGGTCTGAGATGGGGGGGGGAAATGGATAGATCAAATCACATTAAAGAGAAAGATACCATTATGATGGATCAAGAGGAGATCCAGGAAATTTTTCAAAAGGCACAAATGACACGTAGTGGTCTACCCTACTAGTATCAGCTCAATAGGAAGAAAAGAGTAGTAGCTGAGAGGGAAGGCTTGGAGAGTGACGAGGAAGAGGTAGAGGATCTTTGTGTTGTGGAGCACATCAAATAAATATTGTGCGCCACATATGAAAGAAAGACTAGACAAGCGAGATCTAATGAGGATGTAGGTACCCCTATCCAGATATGAATCAATGTAGAACCTACAATCCCATGTATGATTAACACATCAACGAAGAAAGATTTGTTTAGAGAACAAGTGACAGAAAGTTAGAGGAATCTAGGAGATTATAATAGAAGTGAGGTACAAGTGGAACTATCAACAACAATGCAGGTAGTGGTACAAATGGAAGTACCAGTAGCAACACCAATGGGAGTTCAAGTCCAAACAACAATACACACATAGTAGTACCGCACGGAGAAGGAACAACACACTCTACAATGGAAGGTGTAGATCCAACGATAAGATTACCATAGTTTCATGGAGATGGATCAGAAGACCCAGAGAAGCACCTACCCTTGTGTGAGCAAATATGGTAAGTGAAAAGAGTCATTGATGATGCATAAAAAGTAGCGCAGCTAGCAATAATGTTCAGAAACCACGCGTTGGATTGGTATATGAATCTAGCAGTAAACAATCCACAGGGTGCGTCGGGAACAGTAGCAGAGATCAAAGATGCACTGATCACTGAGTTTCAGAGGCCGAAATCAGAGGATCAATTTATGAATGAGATGAGTGAGTTTAGACAGAAACCGGGAGAGTCTGTATGGGACATCGATCATAAGTTCAAGACATTGAAAGGTAAACCGAAGTATCCCATTTTTGACATGCAACACAAACAATTGTTTATAAATTCTTTGTTACCACATTTCAAATATCCATTGAGACAACAAAAATTTCAAACCCAGGCAGAGGCACGACAAGTAGTGATGCAGTTACAGGAGAATCAGTATAAGAAACCAGATCCATCTATAGAGGAGTCGAAGGAAGATCTGAATAACTTGACAGTGCAATTAAACTAGAATAAAAGTATGGAGAAAAGAGAAGCAGTGTGGTCTACCCTGTGCAGATCAGAGGGACATCACAAGAATGAGTGTTTGACATTTGCGCAGTACCTGGGAGTAGGGAAGCAAAATATATTTCCTATAGGAGGGCCTTGGTGTGAAATATGAAAGACACATGGGAATGATCCTTATCACTGCCCTATGATGCAAAAGTACAAGACAAAACTAAAGAGTACTTTCTGTAACTTTTGTAAGTCATTGGGACATGCAGATACAAATTGTAGAACCCTAGAGTTAATGAAGGAAATAACCTCAGATTCATACATGATGCAGGGTGAGTTGATGGAAGGACAGATTGTGCCATAGTTTTGTAATGTGCAACAGTTTCAATCAATGCAACAATTTCAACAACCCCCACAGTACAATCAGAAACCATAGTATCAAGACATGGATACATAGGGGAACAAAGGAGGATTCAAAGGTAGAGGAAGAGGAAGAATGGGTAGAGGCAGAGGGCCTATTATCTTCCATAATTTTCAATAGTAAGGACACTATGGCATATATTGTCCTCAACTAGCAACAACATGTATGTACTGTCGTGCAACAGATCACGTGACAAAAGAGTGCCTGAAGTTAATGACGAAGATCCAGGAAAAGAGGAATCTAGATAACCAGAATGTTCAGTGGATTTTCGCAAAAATAAGGGATCCTGGGAGGAACATTAATATAGTGACTAGAGGAGGAKTTAAGACATGAGTAGATGCACATGACCAGAAGAAGGAATCTCAGTGCTGGATTCAGAAGAACACTCAACCRTGACAAGAGTTTGACACAAAGAAGGAGAAGGAAAATTTCAAGGAAGAAAAAACGAAGTTCCTAAAGGAGAATGAAGCCTCCACGTCAAACACTGCATCGAGGTATGATACTCCTATTTTTGATATGCCTCAGTCTTTGGATCATACTTAAAAAGTAGAGTGAATAGAGAAAGTAAGTAACTTAAAGAGTTTTCTGGAATCTTGCTTTAAATTACTTAATGATAAGAATGCCATGGATTTGTTTAAAAGTATGCTTGAGAAATATAGCATAGAATAAGGGGTAGGAACATAACCAAAGAATATTAATCAAGTCCATAGAAAGAAAATAACCAGTAGAGAGTTCATATTGAATGAAAATATAGGAGACTTTAACATAAGAAATGTTATCCTAGACTTAGGATCAGATGTCAACATTTTTCCAAAAAAGACTTGGGAAGTAATGGAAGAACCTACACTAGGGTATTCCAGTATCCATTTGAAGCTAGAAAACCAATAGAGAGTGATTCCCATAGGTATATTGAAGAATACAATAGTGGATCTAGATGGTGTGCGCACCACAACAGACTTTGAAGTAATGGATATGGTGGATGAGTCTATATAATTTCCAACACTATTGGGCATTGATTGGGCCTTTGATAATCATGCCATAATTAATTTAAAAACTACAAAGATTATATTTGAAGCTGGTAACTTTAGGGTAGTAGCACCTTTAGATCCCTCAGATTGTGAAAGATATGTAGAACCTGTGTCTGGCAGTGTTCTAGAGGATGATGTGAACCAGTTGTATAGGACTACTGCGCAAGATGAAGACTATGTGAATCCAACTGTAGATAGAGTACTCAATTGGAGGAGTATTAATTCTGGCATGTCAGATTCTGATACTGGAGTAGAAAATTGGTAGCAAATATTGCATGAAGTCTCTACTAGGAGGTGCACCAAAGTTACACATGTAGTAAGATGGGTTGGGACAGAAGTAAGATAGTTTCCCACATTTACTGACGAGGACAATTTAGAAAATTTCCTCACAGAGTTTGAATCAAAGGTTTTGGATAGACAAATATTATTAGTGTTGGATATAGCACTGAGTGACACACCTGCACAATGGTGGGGTGCACATAAGAAGGTAATTCACGACCGGTATCAGTGTAAGTGACTGATGCCCATAAGATTTGATAGGAGTCAGCAGGATAGACCCTTACAGAAGTATGGTGGAAGAGGGAACCCAAGACATCACATAAATGAATGTAAATAACTAGATATTGGTACCACCAGGGGAATGAACACATTACTTTATTCATACATTATAAGTAATACCTAGTAACTAGTATAAGGAGCAGGAACTGTGCAGAGAAACTGTAAGTTGGGTCACAATGTTGCAGAACTTTATTAGGACTTTTTCATTTGAAAGTGAGAATCCGTGGGTAGATATAACATTATAGAGGATCAAAGGGAAGATATTTGAAGAGTATGGGGTAGATACAGTGACATTAGACAAAGATCACAAAAAAGAAACACTTGAACAATTAGTGTATTGTTATCAGGTCGCAGAGGATGAAGAAGTAGAGGAAAACCCACGTGACATATAGATATTAGAAGGGGAAGGAGAAAGAGGGTTGGAAGGACCCCTGTTACAATAATAAGAGTTTGTTGCACCTATCAAGATTAAAAAGGTCAATATTGGGACTGAAGAGAAGCCCAAGATAGCCAACATTGGAGATTACTAGGACAATGAGACAATGGAAAAGATAATTGAATTACTATGCGAGTATAGTGACTTATTTCCACCCACATTTTAAGAAATGAAAGGGGTAGAAGGAGAACTTGGATAAATGAAGATACCCCTTAGACCAGAAGAAAGACCAGTTAGATAGAGACCATAAGTAGAATGTGAAGGAAGAAATTGACAGAATGCTAGAATCAAGAATCATAGAGCCCGTGGAAGAATCAGAGTGGATTAGTCCTATGGTGGTCCACGAAATAAAGACTTGAGGGATTAGGATATGTGTGGATCTGAGGAAATTAAATGATGCATACCTACATGATACTTTTCCTACTCCATTTATAGATGAGGTTTTAGAGAATGTGGGAGGAAAGGAAGTGTACTCCTTCACAGATAGATTTTCAGGTTTCCATCATATCAGAATTGCTCCGGAGGACAGGTACAAAACTACATTTTCAACAGAGTGGGGGTCATACTAGTACACAGTAATGCCATTTGGTTTAAAGAATTCACCAACAATATTTTCTAGAGTAGTAGTAGTTGCATTCAAGTATTTTATACATAAATTTTTAGAGGTTTATCTAGATGATTGGACAGTATTTAGTTTATTGAAGGACCATGTGGAAATTATAATGTTAATGTTAGAAAGATGTAGGAAATGTTAGATCTCATTAAACATTAAGAAATGTATATTCAACACACTGTTTGGCATCCTACTTGGGCACATTGTATGAAAACAGGGATTGATAGTAGACCCTGCAAAGATTGTTGTTATTGTCAATTTACCACCGCCAAAGTCAGTGCGCCAGTTGAGAGAAACATTACATCACACATGGTACTATAGGAAATTCATAAAGAGCTATGCAAAGATTATTTCACCCATGGAGAAGATACTAAAGAAAGACATCAGGTTTTAGTGGAATGATGAATGCTAAGAGAGCTTGGACATACTGAAAGAGAAGATGACAACACCAA
>SNQJ01S0004253.1:0-46362 GCA_010110895.2 Picea sitchensis
ACATATGAGCACCAACTCATAATGAGGCTACAACCTTTGTTTTGCAAGCTGCTACTTGCTGAGAGCACCAACTCTTTGTTTTCTCTAGCACCCACTAGAAGGAAGCACCAACTCCCTGGTTTCTCTAGCACCAACTAGAAGGAAGCGCCAACTCCTTGGTTTCTCTATCACCAACTAGAAGGAAACACCGACTCCCTGAGTGTTTCCAGCACCAACTAGATGGAAGAACCAACTTCCACTCATACAAACACCAACCTGTATAACAGAGAATAAGAGTTCTCCCTTGCACCACCCTACCACCCTGGTTTCTCTAGATGCAACTAGATGGAAACTACAACTCCCTGTGTTCAAGCACCCACTTGAACCTATGAGGACAACAGTCCTCCCTAGCACCTCCCTTCCAACGTGAAATATAAATCTTTGCTACTAAAACTTATTATAGTGCTATGATATTCAACAATGGCTTACCAGACTCATCATTGTTTTGTTGCATTTCGTTGCTTTGTCTGCCTCATTTCCTTTCTGCACACATCACTTGCGCTATCTGTTCTTCTGCTTTTTATGCTCTGTGTGCCATGTCCATTCACTGCACAGATCCTCTTCTGTTCAATTCAATTGTTGCACTCTCCTCCTTCTTCACACATGAATCACCTTCAATAATAGCAACCATAGCAAACTCCAACAACAACAACAACCCAATCTCTTCTCTGTACCATGTACTTATAGCTTCTATGCACCTTTTGCATGCAATGTGAACAATACCTCTGCATGCTCATATCGCGCCAATCTCCTCCACCTCTCAAGTGCTCTGCCTAATCATCATGGTAACTCTTCAGCTTCTCTGGCAGTTTTCCCACGCATTCAGCATCACTGGGTGTTATGCTGAGATTCCTCAGCCTCTCTGGCAGTTGAGACTCTTCATCTTCTATGTGACAATCGAGCTCACCTTTTTTGTTTCAGTTACAGGCCTCAATGCCCATCCAGTTGTCAATCTCCTCCATGAACATCTTCATCCCTCTTGAAGATTCACAGAGGCTCTTCACCTTCTTTGTCAATCATCCCCAGTGTCTATCATCACTAGGTGTTAAGACGAGATTCTTTTTTCTCTCTGGCAGTTGAGAATATTCATCTTCTCTATTACAGTCGAGCTCAAACCCTTATCCAGCTGTCAATTTCCTCCACGAATCATCTTCATTCCATTGGCAGATTCCATGTGACTCTTCAGCTCCTCTGGAAATCACACCGAAGTCTCTTCACATCCTCTGGTAGAAGCCATCAATGGTTTCTAGCAGTTTCACTGTGTCGTGCAACAGTAGCCCTCCGATCTTGTTCAAATTCACCTACACCGTTGGATTGATTCCATGGGATCTTGCATTCATTTCAGCATTTCGACATTCAGAAATTTTGTGTTGAGTGTCTCGACACTTCATTTCGCGATCTCCGAAGTTCTGACATAGAACTTTTCTGCACTAGCTCCTTCCCCAATATGGCTATGGTCATAACCAAGCGTCTATGCAAAAAGTGCTTTTCGTGAATTCACATTTCGTGGATCTGGAGATGAGGCATATCGACTTTCCAAGTCGTGACCTCCGAAACCCTGAAATGGAGCTTCTTTGGACTGACTCCTTCCCTTCTCGTGACCATGGGTTGTGACCATAGCCTTATGGATAAGGCGCTTTCGTAATTTCACATTTCATGAGTCTGGAGATGAGACATCTCGACTCTCCAAGTCGCGATCCCCGATACCCCGAAATGGCGTGGAATTTAACAGTCTTGATCAACACTTGATCTGACGGCTCAGATCATTTCGTGATTTCGCGTATCGCGATTTCGTGACTCCTGTGGTAGGATTTCTTGTCATCTCCATCTCCCGATTTATGAAACTCCGAAGTGGTGAAAACCTGTTGACATCACACGTGGATTGACACGTGTTGAATACTACCACATGTCACTCTGATTCATGGCTTACATGTGCCTGAAGTGTTGAATCAGCTTGACACTTGTTATTACCTGGTTGTGCCATGTGTTCTTAGGTTTTTTGACGTGTCTTGTTTCAGGATTTCTCATTTCATCACTTCAGGACTCCTAATGTTGACAGTCTCTGACTTCTCCATCTCTCGATCCCCGAAACTCCGACATGGATTTAGAATCAACGATCCAGATCAAATCTAGATCTGACGGCTCAAATTACATCGCGATTTCGCATATCGCGATATCAGGATTCCTGATGTTAATAATCTTTGACATGTTCAACTCGCGATCCTCGAAACTCCGACATGGACTGGGATCAACGGTCCAGATTCAACCTTGATCTGACGGCTCAGATTAAGTCGCAATTTCGCATATTGCGATTATGCCCGCTTCTCCTTGTACCTTAAAGGATGTGCGTGTTCTTCTTGATCCAATGGTGGTTGGACCCTGCGCTCGAATCTAATGCATGAGATCTATCCTCCATATCTATGCGCTCCTCTTGTCTACATTGAGATCTAACGGTCATTGGGAATTCGGGATGGCATCCAACGATCACCGACGCTTCTCCTCCAAGCTTTACACATCCTTCTTACTTGGAAGAATTTCTAAGTGTCAAAGGCCTCGACCTTTGATCCGCCTGTGATCCTAAGTACGCTATCTCCCTTGAGCTTTAGCCATGAGTTACTGGTGCACACCTATGCACTGCATTCGACTCTGCACTAATTCCTTCTGAGCTTACGTTGTTCCTATTTTTCCATCGATGCAGACTCTGATCCTGCCATCAATGACAAGCGCATACTGCCTATAAAGCATGCCAACCAGCCTCTGCACTATCTCTTCTGATCTTATCAAGATTTCTCTGCAGCGTCTTCCCAAACTACTTTTGGTGCCCGTCTATTCTTCTCAAACTACTTCTGGTGCCCGTCTGTTACATTCTTCATGTACTCAAGCCATCATTGCTACTGTACTTGCCATCAATGACAAGCATACGCTACCTGTTAAGTATACTTGTTTAGTGGTAGTACGGTTGTCGTTAGACCAAAACCCGCGGGTGATTGGTAAACTCATCACTGCTAGAGTTAATGGATCCATGGGAGGTTGTTAGACCATGTCACGAGTCCCGAAGGAGGTGTTGAACACCAATTCAACAATCTCCCCCTCAGCACCAACCGAGGGCTCTCAACACCAACTGAGATACTCGACACCAATCGAGTGGACTTGAACCCGTAACCTTTCGCTCTGATACCAGTTTAGTGGCAGTACGATTGTCGTTAGACCAAAACCCGCGGGTGATTGGTAAACTCATCACCGCCAGAGTTAATGGATCCATGGGAGGCTGTTAGACCATGTCGCGAGTCTCGAAGGAGGTGCTGAACACCAATTCAACATATTTCTTATTGCAAATCTCCATGCAAGAAGGCGGATTTAACATCCATCTGATGGACCTCCCATTTAAGTGAGGCAGCAAGGGAAAGAACAAGGTGGATGGAATTCATTTTGGCTACAGAGGCAAAGGTTTCATGATAGTCAATTCCTTCAACTTGGGAAAAGCCTTTGGCAACTAAACAAGCCTTCTGTCTTTCAACACTTCCATCTGATGCATACTTAGTTCTGTAGACCCATTTACATCTGAAAAGTTTTCTTCCTTTTGGAAGAGGTACAAGATCCCAAGTATCGTTTTCCATTAAAGAACGATACTCTTCATTCATTATTGTATCCCAATCTGGATGACCTGAAGCTTCTATAAATGTCTCTAGATCATGATTTTCTAAAACTTGAGCCAAAAGAGAAGTGGCTCGTTGGAATTGTGAACGTGTTCGAAGTTGATCTAAAGGATCACCGACAAGATCACCAGTTGCTTCTCATGTTGAATGGAACCATCTAGGAAGAAGTGGAGCTGGTGTTGGTTCAGGTTCAAAGGACTCATTTGGAGGAGGGTGAGAAGGGGGAGGTGGATTTTCATCCTCACTATCATCATCTGAAGAAGAAACCAAATCATAAGAAGGCAAAAACATTGAATATGGCTTGCAGGCCAAAGAAGGCACAACTGTCGAATTAGGCTCACAGACCAAAGAAGGCACAACTATTGAATTAGGCTCGCAGGCCAAGAGATTTTCATCAAATTTAATATCTCTTCTAATAATAATTTCATTAGAATGTGATTGAAGAAGTCGGTAATCTTTGACATCTTCATAATAACCAACAAATATACACTTCTCACTTTTAGGCTGCAATGCTTTCCTTTTCTCATCGAGAATTTGAGCCCATGCTATACTACCAAATACACGGAAGTGGCTTACATCTGGTTTAATTTTAGTCCAAGCTTCTTCTGGTGTTATATTTTTAAAATCCTTTGTGGGAGTGCGATTTACTATGTAATTTGCACAGTTGATGGCTTCCGCCCAATACTTTAGACTTAATCCCTTAGATTGGATCATACAATTAGCCATTTCTTTTAATGTGTGGTTCTTTCTCTCAGCAACACCATTTTGTTATGGTGTATATGGAACAGTGTGTTGCATTTGGATTCCCTCTGTAGTGCAGTAATTTGTAAAATTATTCTTCACATATTCGCCTCCATTATCTGTTCTTAACCTTTGAATTTGATGGCCAAATTGCTTTTCTACAAGGGCCTTGTAGGCCAAAAACTTGTCAAAAACTTTGCTCTTAAGTTTTAAGAAGTAAACCCAAGTATGTCTGAAAAAGTCATCAATGAAAGTTAAGAAATACTTGCACCCAGAAAAAGAAGGAGAAGAAAGTGGACCACACAAATCATTGTGAACAAGCTGCAAAGGACCTGAGGCGTGCTAAGAGGCACGTTTTTCAAAACTATCCCGATGATGTTTGTTGAGAACACAACAGGCACAAACACCATCTCTGCATGAAACAAGAGGAAGACTAGTCACCATCTATTGATTACATAGTTGTTGCAATGAGCAATAGTTTAGATGACCAAACCGCTCATGCCAAAGTTTGCTCAAGTCATCGCTATGAGCAACAAAAACCAATGAAAAAGATGATGACCCAAAGTTGTCAAACTTGTACAACCTGGTAATATCATCAACAATTCTAGTTGCAAGAACATGATTAGGATCTTTTATATCATTGATTACAACTTGGTGAGGTGAAAACTCTACGGTTTTACCTTCACCTGAATGAGTGAATTTATATACTGATAGAAGGTTACAAGAAAGACTTGGAACACATAAGACATCATTGAAATTGCCATTTTCTACTTGTACTATTCTAGATCCTTCAACACAGATCTACCATCACCAACAAATATTTTCTTGGTGTTACATTCATTTAGAGTAGAAAGTATGTCTCTATCCTTAGACATATGATAAGATGCTCCAGAATCAATAAGCCACTTATCAAAAGTAGAAGTAGAAGGTGTATTGAGGGAGAAACCAGAAGCAGAAATTGCATGTCCATGAGAAGAAAAAGAAGAAGTAGAATCAATACCGATGTTGTGCTTCTTCATCACTGCTTCTAAAGCTACCATCTTCTTGAAACATTTGGACTCATCATGACCATCTTTATCACAAAAGTTGCAATGTTTGTTAGTATTCTTATTTTTATATTTTGCTCATTTGTCACCATTAGGAGCTAAATTTGTCTGAGCGGGTTTGGGACCCTTATATTGTGTGTTTTTGTAGTGAGGATGTTGTTTATTGGGATACTTGGGTTTATCTTTCTGTTGGGCAACTAAGGCTTTGTTAGAGGTACCTACAGTGTTGATCATTCCAAGTTGTATAAGCTTATCTTCATCTCTAATCAAAGAAGCACAAAAGGACTCAAGAGTGGGTTTTTCATAAGCTTTCCCTAGAGCCTCTCTCATGGCATAAAATGTAGATACAAACACAGAATATGCACTACCTAGCTTAGAAAGAATAAGATAGATGCAACGCTCTTCCTCCATTTTTATCTTACATTCTTCATATAAAATTCCGAGTGTTTTAAACTTAGATAAATAGTCTCCAAGGCAAGAAAAATCACTTGGACTCAAGGTCAATATTTTATTTTCTAATTGTTGTGCTCGAATAATATTGAGTTTACCAAACACAGATTCAATCTTGTCCCAAGCTTCTTTGGGGTCATCAATTTCTTGAAGGTGGTACCTTAAATCAGGAGAGATGGACATTTTGATTAGTCCTCGTGCTTCGTCATTCCTATTATCCCACTTGGATTTCTTATCATCATCAGTGGGTGATTTTTCCTTTCCTAAGGTAATCCGGTACAAATATTTACTTCTTAATAAATCTTCCATATGAGATTTCCATTGGAAGTAATTGTTGTTGGTAAGCAAGACATTACTTGTAGAATCCATATTAAATATGCAGATAATATGGACTTAAAAACTGAAACTGATGATATGGATGGAAAGAGCTTGAAAAATTATGCAGTTTTAAAAAAAAAGGCACTGAAAACAAACTTTCGATGTGAGAGTTATGCCATTTTTAAAACAAAATATAAACAGTAACCAACTGACCACGTGATAGTGTAAGTTGCTTTATGAAGTGACCCACTTTTATAAAGAGAAGTGGGGATCACTTTTACAATGAAGTTACTTTATAACAGAAAAGATGCATGCAAAATAAATAACTCTAAAATAAAATATTAAAGCTACTTATAGTGATTCACTTTTATACTTGAAGTAAAATACGCTTTACAATTTTAGCATGAACTTTTTCAAAAAGGTAACAAAAGAGAGACTTTAACTCAAGAGCTCTTACTTAATAAGGTAAGTTTTAACCAAATAGTCTAACAAAACATATTGTAATGTTCAAAAGGAGGATTGGGGTGTTGTTGTTGTTGTTGTTGAAGATGACCTTGGAGAGCGTGCTAAAAAAAAACTCTTTTCACACAAGAAAAAAAAATTGCTTCTCGATGACAAGGGTTAGATCTCGGTTAGCTTACCCGAAAGATGCACCTTTTCCTATATGTTTCTTATTTTTCGAGATTGCATAGGGCGTGAGGCAAAGAGAATATGAAGATCTAAAAGTGTAGCAACCCAAAAATAAAAAAATACAAACCGAAATAAAATCAAAATAAAACTTTGCATAAATTTAAAAAATGTGTATTCAGGCTTCATACCTTTGGATCTTACTGTAATGGTCATATCTTGGGCAAACGGAAACCTTTTCGAGTGAAACAAAAAGTGCTCCTAAATGAAACAAGTGTTGTGGACGCAATGGAACAGTCCTCTCAGCCCAGAAATGATCTACAACAAGAGTGGGTCTTCAACCTGGCTCTGATACCATGTTCGACAGCACAGGTATTCCAATAGAGGACGAACACCTTCAGTAACCACTCACATAACCAGATCAAAGATCAACACACCAATGTTTTCACGTGGTAAAACCCCTATGGGGAAACATCCACAGCCCTAGCCAACACATCCACTTGGAGTAGTTTATTAATGCAAAGAAAAATATTACAGAGAGATTTTACAAGAGAGTTTCTCACAATCGATCATCGGCAAATGACCCTCTATGCTCTTTAAATAGAGATCATGGACCAATTGGGTGTTAAGCCACGGATAAATGGTCATTAAGATCGAGGAGAGTATGAACCGTCAGATCACTCTATGTCGGGAACATATCGTGACCGTCGAATTTCCTAACTACAAATGCATACTAATGCATACTAAAGAAACACAATAAGAAACACACTTTTACCTAACGACATATTAGACCAAGTAGATCTTAACTAACTCCTAAGTGTCTAAATATCCTAACATTTAGGTCTTCCATCAAACTCTGTAGTGAGCTTCTTCTTCCATCTGTGATGATATTTTATTCATATTTTCAAGAATACATCATCTACATATAGTAGTAACATCATTGGATCATCATTCATAACCTTGAGATAAAGGTTATAATCAACTTTACTCTTGGTAAAGCCCAAGCTCATCAAGAAATTGTCAATTTTTCCATACCAATCTCTAGGAGCTTGCTTCAACACGTACAAATATTCCTTCACCCGGAAGACATGAGTCTTTCTATCTTCAATCTTCAAATCAAATTCTCTCATTACATTAAACCAATCAGGTACACTTTCTCAGCTACAACTCAATATTCATAATCATGTGCTAGCTCTATGTGATCTCTGCAAAGCACTATCTCTCTCACTTCTTGAGAGTATGTCCTCTCCTCTTTCTACAATTATTCCTTCTAGAATTGGGACTCTGCACCTACAGTTGCTCTGAGGTTGAGAATGATTGCTTCATCCTCACTATGACTGTTGAAATCTATGAGTAACTCCTCTTATCACGGGAACAACTTCATCTAAAACTTAGAGTGGCTCGATAACTGATATTGAAGGTAGCTCTTCTTCTTTCATGGAGGTAACTCTATCTTTCATTGTAGTAATGTATCCATGACCCAACTAATATAATGCACCAACTTCCACTCAATTTTAAATATGGGGATTTCTCCCCCTATATCTCATACTATATATGAATCATGGTTGTTTTGGTTGTCTTCATAAATATTGGAACTATTTCTTCAATGGAGTAAGTGTCTCATCATAGTCTTCTCCCTCTTGTTGGGAGAATATTCTAGACACACATTAGGATTTTTACATCTACAACATGCTTGATCTGTATAGATCAATCTTGGAAATCAATATTGAATTCTCTTCTAGTCTCGTGGAAGAATCCATATCCTAGTCTTTATGAATGTCTTTCTGATTGTCTTCCTTCTCTGTTACTGAAACAAGGGAATCTTCCCAGGAGATGTCATATCTCCTAGAAGTGTTTGAAGCTATGATCTAGTCTTCTCACAGCATCTGTCTCCCAGTCCTGGAAGTCATCTCTTCATCTGATCCTTTCTTAGATCAGGCTTACTCTTGATTTCTTATGAGTCTACAAGGACTTCATCATCTCTTATGGGGTATATTTGGTGTTGAATACCAAGTCTAAATATGAAAGGATGAGTCAGACTTCAAGTGATTTATGCTTCCCATCAAGGTCGATTCATTATATTTTGAACAAGTCTACTGTGAGTTCTTGTTCTAATGTTCAATCATATTTGGACCTTCTGCTCCTTACAAACAATCTACATATGAGATATTTTGAATCTCAAAATATAGCTTCTTCTTCATATTCTTTGGTACATGAATTTATATGGCCATGTACATGGTCTACTTCATGTCTCATTTAATTTTTTTCCTTATGCAACCTTCACTATAGCTTCCTCAGAGTTATCACCTATGACCTGAGACAAGGTCAATAAAACAACAAGCAAGGATAATACTCTTTTGATAATAGTAAATAAAACAATAGCATGAACAATTGTCACAGTAGATCCTTTAGAGCTATCACTTGTGACCTATCTGAAACAAAGATCAAAAGTAAGAAATATAATACGAAATGAGATCAACACTCTTCTAGTGTTGTGATCAAACATTCCTCCATGGTAACCTGGAATCAACACAAGAATTTTCTCCTAGAGGAGACGTTAGTTGTATCCAGTAAATGATTACATTAATCATTTATCTCAATATGCTCACTTGCTACCAAGCATAATACTTTTCAAAGATTGCTACCTCAACTATAGTGTTTTACTTGTAAAGTGGTAGTTATCAACTTGTCATGTGCAACTTTGAATCTTATCAACTTAATTAATCAAACATGGAACCTGGAGTCTTGTCCTCAAGAATGAGTGTGTCGTTTTTCTTCCAAGTCCCCTTCACTCAAGATGACACGTGTTTTCTTCAACCTGTCTTATGTACTAAGACCATATGTTATCTTGAAAGAAAGTTGGGTTAGAGAATAAACTCTATGACCTCAACTATAATCCATCTAATACTTTGACTTTAATTTTGACCAAAGGTTACTATGATGGTCATAGCTTCAACATGCAACCTAGATCAAAATAATTTCATAACAAATAGATGCATATCGGAATAATCAAACCTAGGTTGCATTATTCCTCTGAATGTGTTGGATATTGAGATCCTTATGGATCTATGGCAAGAGATCCCTTCTCCTGCAAATACCCTTTAAATATTGACAAATTAAACATATGTGAGTACATACCTCTGATAGCATTTGCATGTAGTGGCACCATCTAGTAGCAGCGGTAATAATTACCAACCCCTTTTAAAACTTCAAGGGTGACTGCAACTGATACCTCAACTAATACTGCAACTGCAATTAATTCTGAAATTGCAACTGCAACTTAGGGTTTTATGAGGAAACCCTAATCGATCATAACTTCAAATTTTGAAATTATGATCCAGGGGCTAGATGCGCTGAGCTGAAGCGAGTAAGCTAGTGTAGTCAGATTTCTGAAAATCCAAATTTTACCCCTTGAAATTGAGCTTGCAGAAATATGGACTGGTACTTCTGATACTGGTTTTGGTTTGTTGGTTTTCTGGTACTTCTGGTTTTCTAGCACTAGTGAAAACTAGGGTTTCACTTTCTGGGAGTTATATCCACTAAAAATGTGCACTTAAGATGCCAAAATATTCACTAGGGTAGGGCGCACTTTTCTAGATGGGTTTTAGGAAAAAATTCCTCTCCAACAAAAAGCCCTAATTTTCTTGTATGACAACAATGACGTTTTTCTTTATCGAATGAAAAATGCTCTCTTCAGCTTCGCTCTGATACCATGTTAATTTTTGAGTTATTATTATGTTTCTTTTCAATTTACTAGATAACAATAGCATAGGTAGGATCATTGAGAGAAACACAATCACAAGATACACAACATTTTTCCTGGGAAACCCTCATGGGGGAGAAAACCCAACAAAAAATTCCTTAATATAGATAGCCAATACAATGCCAAGACAATAAACCAAACACTAGAGAATATACTCTACTGAGCAATGCGCCTCTCTCTCTCTTCCTTCTTCCGGCAACTGGAAACTGCAACTTCCTTCAAACTTGCACACTAGATGAGTGAGCTAAGTGAGTGAACAAATGAGGCGTTGGCTTCCTTTATTTATACAAATTTAGGTGTTGAAAAGGTGTCTCTTCGCTGGGCAAGGCCGACTTGTCTTCTGAGTGGTTAAAACCACTTTAATTAGCTTGGGGGCCGACTTCTCAATTTGCATAATATATCTAGGGTTTGACCAATCCAAAAAAGGGGATTTGGTCAATTACAATGCCCGGCATGATCAATCCACAAAATGGGATTGATCTAATTAATAATGACTCAATAATAAATAGAATATTATTTGCAGTTACAATATTTCAACAATCAAAGCCCTGGGGTACTCAAGAATGATCATTAAACATATGGCTTCTGGAACCTCTCCCTCTGACCTTCACCTCGTGGCCATTATCGTTGGGATTAGAACGCTTTGCAAGGAATTTGAATCTGTGGAGTGGTTTCACATATTTCGTGACCATAACGGATCAATAGATGAAAGGGGTAATAGAGATTCTCAACATTTGGCAAGGGTTCTATTCATAAAATTAGCACATTATGATCAATCCATTCCATGACTTTTTGGTTCCCTCTCCCCTCATTCCATATCTTTTTTATTTAAAAAAGGGGGTGTGACTTTATATTATCTCGGGGTTACAATCCATTCATCATGTCACCCCCATCATTGTTACAAATGGAGACTCTCATTAAAATATCAATCTTAAAGGCCTGGGAAACAAGCCACCTATCACCAAGCCTATAGCTTATCTATCTTCTATGCCACCTGGCCCCTTGTGTCTTCAGCTTCAATTGACCCCTCCTGGCAGTTCTGACAAATAACAACAATTTGAAGGAATGCAGAACTACATGGAGCAATCTCGGGGAAGTCTTTCAACTACAATATTTCTTTCAAACTCTCGTTAGATCTTGAATACTTACTCTCATAATGGCTTATGTACTCCTTTTATGTTACTTCTAGCATCTACAATTTCTCATGTTACTTATGGACAGTAGAAATAGAAATCTTCTTTGGTTTTCTACATCATTTTGAAGACCACGGGCTTTGGGAAGATGCAAATAAATTGTATGTAATTTTTTAACATCCCTCTGACTGCAAAAAGCCTAATATGTACTACCTTATCATGAGCTTCAACTACATTTTTTTTATTAATAAATATTTACTAGTGTTTGTGAAAAAAAAACATACAAAATACATTTTAGGGATGGTAGTTGCAGGGGGGAATCTCCATGATCCCGAAGGAAATAGGTTGTTTTAATATTCTTGGGGCTAAGACATATCTCCAATAACCTCATTGAGGCCTATTCGTTATGGATGGGATTTTGTATCACAAAGGAATTAGGGATCAATGATATTTTGGTTCTAGGGGACTCGATGTTGGTCATAAAATCTATGGTAAGTCATGTTGACATGGGAAGCAATACATTGAGATCTATACTCTGGAGGATAATATGCTTGGTCACTGGTTTGGGAAAACATCCTTCTTCCACATCAAAAGGGAGCTCAATATCTGAGCAGATCACTAGGATAAAGTGGCCTTACATTTAAATATCAGAATGTTGGTTAAAAATGGGGTAATATCCACTAACCTCATTCCTTAACCAAAGTGGACTTCAAACTTTCATTCCTTTTGATGCAAGATACAAATAGGACACATAAGGCATGGTTTGGTAACTGACCCTTGGTGCTCACGTGCTTGAATAGTTGGTAAGCTCGAGGTGATATCGAATTCAATATGTGTGAAGTTTTATTGAAATGTGGGATCAATCGAACGATGGAAGTGATTTCTAGTGGTTTTTTTCTAGTGGAGAGCAGAGTATTCTTGCTCTAGTGTGTCTAGTTTGGGTGCTCCATTGTGATGGTTTCTTGGGGTATCATGAGGTCAAGTATTTTCGAGTGTTGGGTGTGTGACTTCAATGGGCTTCAGAAGGCAAGGAGCACATATTTTCAAGCTTCCTCAATGTCGGCAATATTCTTGGAGTGGTCTCACAAAAATCAAGTTCCTTAGTTGCTTTTTCTTGTTGCCATTTATCTTCCATTCAAGTTTTATGTTTCCATATAAATCCTTCCTTTTTTATTTTTAGCAGAGTTGGGATTGGGGTTAAAATTCAGTGGGTTTCCTTTAGAATTGGGAATTGTGGTGGGGAGTTTTTTCGGCTCAAAATCTCTATGAAAGTTCTCTTTGTAGTCAATATGGGTGATATAGATTGGAGAGATGTGAAGAATATCCTATGTAGGCATGAGTTCATCCAAGCAAACATTCAATCTCTTCATAGGATCAATGTGAAACTGACAAAGTTGGAATAGGTCGTAGCTAGAAGTGTGGCCAATGTTTTTGAATTGCTTCAGATAAAGATGTGGAAGATTGATGCTTTATAGGCTTAATGCTAGTATCTATAGACAATGGTTCTACCTCAACAAATAATGGTTCTACCTCAACAAATGGAGTCTCTCTCACACACTTCCAAGAACCATGACTCAGTGAACTCCATTTAGCAAGTTTCAAAGGAGGAATAAATAGGGGGCTAGCCTCATGACCCTATGGAAGTTGAAGAGATAGATCATCTCCTCTATGTTGAGGGGAAGGAGGCCTATGATCATGCTTTTCCATAGCATGTTATGTATTTCTAAATTGTTTTTCTTCTGGGACAATTGGTGAAAAAATTTATTAGTGGGTAATCTCTATAAGGTTAGTTTAGAGAATGTTTTAAAATATCATCTAGTATATATAGAACTATATATCCGGATGGAAATTCCTAGAATTTTGTTTATAAATGCTACAGATATGTAGCAACCCTCTTTTTTTAAAGAAAAATCAATTCTGCCTTTATTAAAAATAAATATAAAAAGGCATACACAATACATTTTATAAATCAAATAACATCCACAATGACATCTTATGAAAAGACATAATATACATCAAAGATAATATAAAAATCAATATATATGTCAGATATTTATCTCATATATGTCAAATATGGAATCTCAAACTTAAATGAATGACACATCTCAAATTTAATTTAAAAATAGAGAAATCATTAATAATATAAATCATTGACATAATTTTTCAATACATTTTATAAATAAAACAATAACAACAATAACTTGATAAGAAATGGCATAATATATATGAACAATAATATCAAAATCAATATATATGTTAAACGTACATCTCAAGTCAAATATAAATTTCAAATATACATGCAAAATATATATCACAAAAATCAAATATACACATGTCAACAATTTTCATAAGCTAGGTCTACCACCAAATCCAGAGCTATTTGTACCTTTTCCAAATAATAATGTAGAAAGTAGCATCTAAGAAGGAGATGGTGGTCAATCTATTGCTAGAGGAGGAGAAGTTGGTCGGACTACTAGAAGAGATAGTGATCAGTCGGATGATGGAGGAGATGGTGGTATATATACTATAAGAAATGGTAGTCAGTCTGTGTGTAGTAGATGATGGTTGGTTTGTTGTTGGAGGAGATGGTAGAGGTGGAGGAGGAGGAGATGGAGAAGTACCATCCCCAACAAACAAATCTAAAGAAGAAGGTTGAGTATCCCATGACCTCTCGAGTATATTGAGGGAACCGACATCATGATGCATCAATAGTGTCATATCATGGGTAAGGATCACCTATATCATCGCAATCTCAGGGTCTTGGATGATCTCCCAATCTCATGTAGGTACCACTCCTTAGTGAACCATCAGTGCATATATATGTTATGTCACATGTTGAGGGAATTTGTGAACTAACCTACAAGGAATTTCAAGCCTCTACACCTGAGGTGGTTCATTTTCTTCAACCATCTCCTCGTCGTATTAGGGAGGCACCTCCCCAACATACATGTAAACATTTACAAAATATTAGATAAAAATAATTATACAATTTAAATGAAATCTTACAATCAATTACATGTGCATTAAATAGGACAAAAAACATGCAACTAAATTAATCAAAATATAATGATAATATTACCTCTTTATCTGGTGGTTTCGTTGGAGTAAATAGCATGTTTGGAAAACTTTACCAGTCCATCCTTGTGTATGGGTATTGTACAAGATCAAGGACATGATCATCCTCACTAGCTAATAAATCCAATACCTATGAACTAACCTACCTACACAACCACTTTTCATGTCCCCTCTTGGGAAACATCTTCCCCCATATGTGTATATGCACATTGAGTCACTAATCTAGGAGGAAGGTGGTTAGATGTAGTTCAAGTCACTGGAAACCACTCAAGGAAAAAAAAAATTAATTAAAATAGAGTAGAAGAAAATCCTCCACTCAAGCACAACATGGCAATCATCCAGAGAAAAATAAAATTGTTTAAAAAAATGGTTGATCACCTAATAAGTGTGTTCCTCTTAACTAAACTATCAACATAGTGCATTAGAGGATAACTAATGCATTTCCCATTATATGTATAGTGTACCAACATTGTGGCCATGAGTGACAAAAACCTTACCTCCTTTACACTAAATGCATGTATACACAACTAGCATCAACCTAGAAGGCACTAAGGCCAATGATGGTCGCACTTACATATCTTTGTACATATTCCAACTATCCTTCTCCCATAATGCAAGGAAATAGACCATAGAAATGAGGAAAATCCTCCCCTCTCTTAAACAAACCGATAATAAAATAAATATCCTCCTCTATGGGATGATACCACAGATTGAAACCAACACTAAATGTCCACCTAGAATGATCCTAGTGATAGATCGATTGTGTCAACAGGCATGTGTTCCCCTTGATGGATGTATTCTCCTTATAAAACTTGAGGCCAATATTCCTCAAAAGGACATGAGTCTATGATATAATAGGATGAGGGTACATATCCCTCTCCCTCTCTCTATCCTCTCACTCTTGTACGAAATTGTACATATTGACCAAATGTTGTTGTTTTCATCATTATCATTCTTTCTAATTCACATACAAATTTCAATAGACACACATATACAATTACGATTTGTAATATTTATTAAAATTAAAATTAATTTTTTTTCAAAAAAACTCTATTAAAATCATATGTGTGCCTTATAAACAAAACCACACCACCAATGATACATCTTTCTCATTAACGCACTATCACCAATGCTCCTTATTAAATAATAATGCACTAGTAAAGGTGATATGGGTGTTTTTAAACAATTATTGATGTGCACCAGTTCTTGCTTAAATTCACAAGTGCACCAAAAAACCAGAAAATTTGGCTTTAATATTAGTGATGTGCAAGAGCACCATTATGAGTGCCATCGTACATTTACAAGCGCACCATCAAGTGTGGGAAAATGTATAATTTAAATTTGGATTAATGATGCACTTAGTGTGTATGGATGCATCAATAGCAATGCCTCCGTACATTTCTTAAAGCACTGACAAGCACAAGAATTTTTATAAATAAAAAGTGCTCACTGATGCACAATATTTAGAAGCACCGCCAACTATGTCTCCTAATATTATGAAGCGCACTGGAAAAGAGTGTTATTTTTTAAATCTTTTGTGTTTTACTAATGCTCTCCACTTTAAGTGACGCACTACCAATGGTGTGCCATGTTAATTTATGGGATGCACCTCATAGTTCGATGTGAGTTGAACGGCTTGCATTGCACATATTTAAAAAAAAGATGGGGGGGATTTAAGCCAAATTCTAAATTTTAATCCACTAAAAATGTAAATGAGAAGATAACAAACAATTTACTTAGTTGCTTCCCTATTAAAGATGCATGATTGTCATGTAGATAAAGAATGAAAATATGATAGCATTTTGCAAGATTCAAAAATGAATCAAATCCATTAATGAAGCAAAGGAATCAATTAATCTAACAAAATGGTAGCACTGACAAGGGTGTGGTCATAGAAGGATGGTGAGCAAAGGAATCGATTAATCTAACAAAATGGTAGCACTGACAAGGGTGTGGTCATACAAGGATGATGAGCATCAGTGTTTGTATGGTTGGAGGCAATGAAGGAATGTCAAAATGAAATTACAATTTGGTAATTTTTTCTTATTTTACCCTATCTTAGTAGACCCAATAGTAAGATGCATCGGTGCAATCTTATGTTCCTAGTGCACTTCTAGGTTTATAGAAGTTTATAAATGGGTGATATGTGTGTTGGTGTGGACCAATGCATTTCTTAATTACTAAACACATTGTTTATTTTTTAAAATTTGTTTTAATAAAAACCTATATTGTAAGACAAAATGTCTAAACCTTATTTAGTGATTCTTATATATAGATGCAATAGTGAACTTAAGATGTGAAAATGCATAAGATTAATCATATATTACAGTGTGTCAATAACGTAAACACAACAAGCAGCCCTATTAGGGAGGACACCAATTAGTTTTTGTTATTTTTTAAAATAAAATTGAAATTGTTTAACAAGACGGCTAAACCTTATTTGGTGTGTCTAAATATGGATGCACTTGTGTGATTAAGGTCTATAAACGCATTGGTAAGGAAATGTTTTCCAGGTGCATCGTTAGTGGAAATGCATTGATATTGTATTATAAAATGGCTAAACCTTATTCAATGCATGTAATGTACATACACACCTACATGTTAACTATTTAAATATACACCAACATGAATTTTATCACATAATAATAAAACATTCTCTAGTATGCTTATAGAGGGAACAAAACAATGTGTCTTCTATGGAAGCACACCGATAAATTTTTAAAATTTTTAAATAAAAATAGATATTATATAAAATAAAATAAAATGTTAAACCTCATTCAGTGCATCATCGATAGTGATGCACTAGTACACTAACAAATTTACAACGCACCAATTATAATATGTTTAGAATTGAATTAAACTAATATTTTATCATGGAATATTGATAATGATATTTCATGCACCTTTTACTTAATGCACTAGTATGCCATATATATGAGTGAACCATTGCATTTGATATGATTTAAGCATAGTACAAAAAAATCATATGCTAATACCTCTAGTCACTCACCTCCACTAGAAACCTTCACTATAAACAAAGAAGGGAGAATTTTTTAGGGGGGGATTCAACAAAAAGCCATGCTATAAGGTGTTTCCATTATAGTGATTGGTTGGTCAAATAACATGCGGTGTCTATTACCTCTACCCAAATTTTATGGTATATGCTTGCACCATGAAGCATACTTCTTGCATTTTCCATCAATGTCTTATTCATCCTTTCTACAACTCCATTCTATTAAGGTGTGTATGGAGTTGTATTTTTTTTGTGGTAGTCCATACTATTTACAAAACTATTCAAAATATTTTCCACGAAACTCTCCATTATTTATCCTCAACGGTTTTATTTTCTTCTCTAACTAGTTTTCTACAAGATGTTTAAACTCTTTGAATTCACTGAAAACTTGGATTTCTTGTACACAAAATACAACCATGTTTTCCTATAGAGATCGTCTATAAATGAGACATAGTATAAAGACCCTCCCATAGATGGAATAGGTACATGTGAAAACACATTATTATGTATCAACACCACGAACTCTTTTTTTCTAGGAGCACCAAATGGGAATCTCACCAATTTTATTTACCATATACACAATGTTCACAAAAATTGAAATCTAAAGAAAAATAGTGATATCTTCAACCATACCTTTACTATGCAGAACACGAAGGCCCTTTTCTCCAATACGTCCCATTGTTTGGTGTCAGAGAATTGTCTTCTCTAGAGGAAGAGTAGGACTTCTATCAATTTCGTTTTGAGGAACAATGAACCTGTTGTTATGCCCATCAATATAATGCTTCCAATAGCTTATACAAAGTTTCAATAAAAACTCCCCTCAATAACACCATCATTCTTCAAACCATATTACATGTATCCTTTTGAAATTAGTATACACACCCACATCACTCATCTTACTCATAGAGATCAAGTTTTTATCCAAATCCAAATTATGTATAACATCGGGAAGGATTTTGACCCTTCCATCTTTAAGAAACAATTGAACCCTTCCACATCCAATAATTTTGGTTGTCAAGTCATCTCTCAAAAGATATTGTCTCTATTATACTTTTCAAATTTATAAAACCACTCCCTAGGAGGATTCATATGAAAATATGCACCTGATTTGATCAACCATGCATCATTATCTGAATGGGTACTTATGAATGCCAAGTATGCATCCCCTCCTAAGGAGGCATTCGATCATGACCCCCTTGGAGACCCACCCAAAATAATAAGTTTTGTCCTCTCTCCGAGGTGTGTGGAACCGTGACGGTTCTCTCCTGGTGGTTTGGCTAGACCAAGGATACTTTGTTCAGACTACGCCTCTTAACCTAGAGCATGTCCATAGTCCTATTCTAGGCTACAGGAAATTCGCACAATCACTCTATATGACTCACTTGTACACTTAAGCAATGTTAACAAAATTTCAACACTTAGCCAATTAAGCGTACATTCATGGAACATATGAAACACAAGAGAGACACATGTGAAATGCAAGAGAGACATAAAGATATAAAGTGTGGTCTACACCAATGTGCCTTACACCTGACTTATTATATGCAATACAGAGTTACAATACAAAGAGCACTACCATCTCAGTTACAATGCCTTGGTAGAGTCTTGTGACTTGACTCACACCACCAAGTCTGTACAAACACTCTGCCTAACATATCATCCTCACTTCACTTTCTCAACCACCTTCACAAGACCTACGGTCCACCCTAATGTGCACCAAACAAGTATTTTGTTCCTTCTCTTCTCTTTGCAAGATTCACCTCACAAAATCACTGTGGACCTATAGTCTACACCATCCAAACTAACAAAGTTTTCAACCAAGCCTCGCCTTGATTACTTGTGCATCCCCATCCAAGTTCACCTCCATCCCTTGGATACTTAGTGATAATTTCCACTTGCTTCATTTATGCCTTCATTTCTTGATTGGTTTCTTGGTCGATTGGTGTCTTGACTCATCCTTGCCTTGATTATTTTAATACAATATCTCCTACATGAACCATCGTGTCCCCTTACATATTTTCACATCCCTTCATGGACCGACGCATCCCTTTGGGTTAGCACACCCCTTCGCATGGTCTCATTCTCTCGAACCAACGTGCCCCATCGAATGGTTTCACCCCTTTCCATGTGGTCACATTTCCTCATATATCGAATCCCTTGGTGCCAATTGACTCCAACTCATTGTGAGGTGTGTTGAGAGATAAGGTTGACCTTCCCATCACACCTCAGGTCGCCAAGGAATATAGATCCACTCCTTGTTCATTCATGCGCAAGTCGCCCCGCCCATGCTCTTTGTGCAACTCAATTCCATTTCTTTCATCGTAAGGTATGTGTGGCATGTGACCCCTTTGGTATGCCTACTCAATGCATGTTTCCAAGGCACTCCTTCCCATGCCTACAAGGATGCCATGCACCCAACCTATAGCATCCTCCTTATGTTCATCGACCAACTCGTCTCTCAAGCTTGTCCAAGGAGTGTGTTCTCTTGGTGTGAATTAGAGGGATTTACATCTTCTCCCAGTCAAAATCATTGTTGTCCCTAACAACATTCGTTGAATACAATCTCCATGGTGCATCTAACCCCACCTCCATATCTCATCTGAACACCACAACTACTGCTTCTGACAACTACTTCCAAAACAACTTTCCCTTAGGAATATTCTTGAATCCATGAAGTGTCATATCTCATCGACTTATTATTTCATCTATACTTCGGTTCATTCGCACATTCTTCCATGCATTGGATCCCCTTACGACTTAGGCTAATTGGGTAGTTATTCCAACCATCTTTCTTCGACCACAATAACTCACATATTCATGTTGAAATTCTCTTTTCTTTTTGCAAACTCCTCAAACTCATAATTCCTCATTTCCTTCTTGATAAAGTTCACACTTTTCCCATGACCTTCAAATTCACCCCATGTGTTCTCAACAATATCCAAACTTCACTAAGACACCTTCCTCAAGGCACCCCATAGGATTCACTACCCACCCGTGACAATGAGCTAATGTGCTACGTTCTAGTGCGAAGGTGAAGGAGGATGGTTTTATGATCCATCTCCCCCATCTCCAATATGTCCCGACACAATCAATGGAGAGTCACCATACTTATGCTTTATGTACATAAGAAAAGGTACACTTGACCCAAGTATTCCTTTTCTCTCCTTACTGAGTCATTTGAGCTCAGGTTCATACGACCATTTTCCTTTCTCAAGTTTTCTAGAGGAGGGATCGACCTCTTCCTTTGCTTTCTCATACCATGGTCATTGCATCACCTTCCCGTATTCTTGGTATACGGATAGATTTTTCCCTTGTTCAATTAACCGCCCTGGCATCCTCATCGTTGTGATTTATCCCGCTCCTTGATGTGTGACTTCATACTTTCTCAAACAAGCATACACAAAGCCATCCATTGCCTTAGCCAAATCTCTTATCATATCCTCAACATCAACAAGCATCCATTCCATCGTCATCAACCTTTCTTCATTTATTGATTTGGTTCATTCAACCATCACCCATCCTCATCCAAATTCGTCCCCACAAGGTTGTATATCTTCATTGTTTGCAACAATTAGTTACAAGGAATACATCCACGGGCCTCCCTTCCTCCTCCTCATGGTAGGAACCAAACATGGATTTTGACCCGTGAAGATGGATAAATGGTCCATGTGTTGAATAGGTGTTACATTTTCCTTTCTCATTAACTCTTGCCCCAACACAACCTCAAAATTGTCCATGGAAAAAATGGTGAAACTCATGCTTCTGCTCCAATCTCCAAGTTTCAACAAGACATCCTTAGCTATACCAATGGCCTTCTCTACACCTGATTTGGCATATTTGAAAGTTTCCTTCATTGGCTCAGGATCCAACCCAAGTCTCTATATTGTATCATCCCTTATGAAGTTATGAGTAGCCCAATTGTCCACCATCACAACTACTGGTTTCCCATTAAGTTCGGCCTCCACATAACAAGGTATTGGCATATCTTGCTCTTGTATTTATATGGATCCTCCCTCCATGACAGTGTTCAATACCCCAACAAATGGATTGTCCACCTTCTCTAAGGAGTTCAACTTTTGCTTCAAGGGATAATTCTTCACATAGTGTTCTTTGGCACAAATCCAACACGAAATCAACTTCTTTTCCTTCAGTGTGTATTTTTGCTTGGCATTGTATTCACTACCCTTGGACGTATTTGTCTTCATTGTATCCTTCTCCTTCCCCTTCCATTATTTATTCTCACCTTGGGAATCCTTACTACTCCTTGGACCTATATTGGCTTCACCCTTGAAGCCCAACAACTTGTTTGATGTGGTGATGGCTACTATAAGAGTCTGCACATTTTGGCATCGCAAGTCGCTTTGCACCCATGGTTGCAAACCATTCATGAAGTGGAAAATTATGTCCTCCTCTGACATATGCTTGATCTCCAACATGAGAAGGAAAACTCCTTGATCTAGTCTTGGATCTTTCCAGTGTGTTTCAGTTCCATTAACTAGTTTTGTGCGATCCACACTTGGTTCCCTGGGCCAAATTGTGCCTTCAAGGATGTCTTCATATCTTCCTAGTTTTTTATATTCTCTATGGTTCGCTCAATTTCCAATAATTTTTATCATATCCTCCACCAAAGCTTCATATTCCCTTTCAAGAAAATTGTGGCATCATTCACCTTGGCTTCATCCGAACTTCCTTTCAAATGCTCCAAGTACTACTCTATGTCTCAATAGAATTTTCCAAGAAACTTATCATTGCGGGTACCATCATATGGCTCTATTTATTTTATCCAGATCCCCATTGGCATGATGTATGAGTTATGCCCACTAGTTGCAACTCGCTTCAATAATGTGATGGTGTCCTCTCGGTCCTTCAAATTTTGGGTGACTGAGACCAACGTGTATTCTACTTATTTTACTCTATCCTGAACATCATCGGTCAAGGTGCCTATGATTACATTCACATTCATATGGCACTCCCAAACATATTCATTAAACCCATGCACCATTCAACTCATTTATGATTCCATATGTTCGGCCTTTTCACCATGCTTTTACAATGTGTCTATGATTTGATCAATGGTTCTTTCTGAGGAAACAAGTCAATCCTTCATCCTGAGTGTCTTGGGCTCCCTCTCAATGTCACTATCATCTTATGAAACCCATCCATGGTTACTCCTTCAAGTATCTTTAAGACCACTTGCGTACAGTTCGTCCAAGGTAGCCAAGAACTCAAACTAAAACTTCACCCCAAGATTCTGCGATCAAATCTGAATGTGTTTTTGTGATTGTTTAGCTTGTCCAAGTGCCTTGGTTCATCACACAAAATTTTCTCTTAGTTTTCACAAGGATGCATGCCCAGAACTTCCTAGTTCCACAACCTTTTGTTTCCAAAATCAACATTTCCTTCTCAAGTTGCGACCATTGCCCACAACTCAACCTACTCATGAATTGTTTGTGTTGCAATCTAACACTACTATCACAACTGCAGTAGCTATGAAAAGTTAAAAATTTCGACCAAGTCAACTATAATACCACCTATCACGACCCCCTTGGAGACCCACCTGAAATGTTAGGTTTCGTCCTCTCTATGGGGTGTGAAAAAATGCGACAATTATCTCTTGGTGACTTGGCGAGACCAAGGATACTTCTTCCAAACTACACCTAGAGCAGACCCATGCTCTATTCTAGGCTACGGGAAAGGCGCACACTCACTCTATATGACTCACTTGTACACTTAAGAAATGTTAACAACAATTCAACACTTAGCCAACTAAGCATACATTCATGAAACATATGAAACACAAGAGAAACACGTGTGAAATGCAAGAGAGAGACACAAATAAAAAATGTGCGTGGAACCAACGTGATTAACACCCAAATTATAATATGCAATAGAGATTTATAATACAAATATCACTACCAGTTCGGTTACAATGCATTGGCAAAGTCGTGCAAATCGTCACACACCACCAAGTCTATCCAAACTCTTTTCCCAACAAATCTACCTCACTTCGATGTTGCAACCCTCTTCGCGATACCTGTGATCTTCCCTAAAGTGCACCAACTGAGTCTCCTATTATGTATCTTTTCTTTTCAATATTCACTTCACAAAGTCATCGCAGACCTGCATTTTTCCACATCCAAACTAACAAAGTTCTCGACTAAGCCTCACCTTGATTATTATGCGTCCCCATCTGAATTTGCCTCTATCCATTGAATACTTTGTGATTATTTCCTATTACTTCATATATTCCTTCAAATAATATGGAATGGATCATTATATTATTTTTCATCTATATCGATGCTTTTAGAGTGGAAAAAATTGGACGAATTAGCTTGCAGGGGGGCATTTTAATGGTAGGTCCCAATTTGGAAAAATGGGGTTTGAAACCTTTCAAATCCATTTTGAAGAATCAAATCGAATTTTTTGGTTTAAAAAATTTCCTAGATTTAGTTGGGACACCTTGATGCTATTCTACACATCGATACCTTTCCAACGATGCAAAAATTGCGTCAATCAGAGTTCGTATGCGAAAGTTATGCCTCCCGCAAATTGACCTACCCTATTGACCACCATGGTATGATTGGATGCCATGTCAACCCCCATTACTCACACATATGGAATTTCAATAATATTCTATAAGGTCCAAATCCTTATCATAATTTAGGGTTGAGGAATTCAAAACCCTACCCCTAGATGGCTATCGAGTGATGTTAAATATTAAGTTGCTAGGGTGAGAAGGGGTTCCATTTCTTTAGCATTTCATTTGTTCCATAGTTGAGTAGAGCACCTGGGAGTGATATTTTGAGAGAAAAACAAAGGGGGAGATATTTTCAACAGGCATACAAGGAACACTGTCAAAGATAACTCCACTAAGAGTGCCTATTTCTTTATACTTGCATTTGAAGAAAAGAGAGCAAAGTGACCTCACCTTCTAGCTAGGTTTTCTCCCATATTGGGTTTCCCAGGTTTTATCTTGTGTTTATTTGTGGATGGTGTGTGAGTATTTATTTATGTTCTCTATTTTTCACATTTAAACTATTTCATACATTTTAAGTGGAAAAACGGTAATTAAAGAATCTAAGATCTAAGGAAATTAACCTTCATTGTAAAGATTTCAATATTTTATTAGATCTATTGTGACAAACTGTCTAATGGAATATCTACGACAGCTTACAAATCATCATTGCTTGATTCATTTCTTGGTTGATTGGTGTCTTGAATCGCCCATGCATTGGTTTTTTTCATTCGATCTCTCCTACCTAAACCATTTTGTCCCCTTACGGATCGTTGTGTTCCTTCACGAACCGACACATCTGTTTGGGTCAAAGCGCCCCTTCCTATGGTCACGTTCTACCGAACTGACGCATCCTTTTGAACTGACACTCCCTACTGAATGGTTGTTTCCCTTCCTATATGTTCATGTTTCCTCATACGTCATGTCCCTTGGTGCCGGTTGACTCCAAATCATTGTGAGGTGTGCTGATATTTTAGGACAACCTCCCCATTGCACCTCATGTCACCAGGGAAGATGGGTCCACTCCTTATGTGTGCACACCCAAGTTTCTCTACCCGTGCTCTTTGTGCAACCCAATTCCATGTCTTCTATCACAAGGTATGTGTGGTGCATGCCCCTTGGGTCCACATACTCAAGGCATGCGCCCAAGGTGCTCCTACCCACACCTATAACACAGTCATCCGCCCAACCAATCACATCCTCCTTATTTTTTTTGACCAACTCATTTCCCGAGCACATCGAAGGAGAACACGCGCTCTTGGTGTGCATCATAGGTATTTACACTTTCCCTTCTATGGAAGGAGCATCATCAAATCCATTGCTTTTATCAATATTTTTGGATCTATTATCCTTCTTCATATGCATACATTTTCCACATTTTCAACTTTTCCTTATACTAAGCTTTTCTAGGAGATTTATACCTCCCTTTAGACTTTGACCTATCCCTTGACTTACTTTTATTTCTATCTACGAAGTAGTCTCTTACAACTAAGGAATCCTTGGTCTAACTATTCATGGTTTTTTTCCTTTTTTCTTCCAATAACAAGGATGCAACCACATCATCAAACTTTAATGTGGTTGCATTACTCCAAATATATACAACCAAACTATCCCAAGAATCTCAAAAAAAACACAATGGAATAATGCACTTAATTTCTTTGGAAATTTTAATATCAACAAACAACAACTAACTTTTCACAGTGTTAAAAGCATTGAGATGCTTTGTCACAGAGTCTTGTCATTCATCCTCAGGAGATATAGCTTCTTTCAAAGAAAAATTTTGTTTTACCAAGGACTTATATTGTACTATTGGAAATGCAATCAGTTAGGGTTACTTACTTGATGAATATTAACCATCAAGTAATAGGAAACGTTATTAGAAGTCCAAGAGACCTTGAACTATGAATCCAATAGTCATCAAATATTTATTTATACATGTATCATATCATTAATGAATGCAACGCATGCTTATCCATTTTTTTCGTTCCAACAGTGCTATCAGAGCGTGCTATCAGAGCGCCTTAGTTATTAGCCCTGAAATTCACTATGGGAGTTGTCCATAGCTGATTTTCTACCTCTTGTTTATTCCTGAGTGTTTCATTCCTACGTGCATAAATGTTTCTCTGCTTGCTAGTAAGTCTGTCCATCTGCCTTTGTGAGTAGAAGCGTCCCTCTACTAGGGTTTATGCATCTGTCTCCCACGAATAGAAACACCTATATGTTAGTCTATCACATGCACCCCTCATCTCTGCCATTTGTGCCCTTATCTCTGCAAATGTTTCCTTCCTAGGGTTTTACGTTCGTTCTGTAGTTTCCACCATTTTTCTAGTGTTCCAGATGATATTATCCACGCTTATCTTTATTCTTGTGTTTTCCAACAGTGGTATCAGAGCCATTGAGTTCTTAGGCTTGCATTGAGCTATGGTAGTCTTCCATAGCTGAGTCATGCAGAAATGCATTATTCCTTGGTCGTTTTTTCTCCTCACTGGAAGAAAACACCTTTATGTCCCTACAAGTCTGTCCTGGGCACTCATTTTAGTGCCAGAAACACCTGCCTATCCCTTTGGTGCTATGATCAATTCTCTTCTCCAACTTGTGTTCTAGTCATTATTTCTACCTGTCTGTGTTCCTCTAGTATTCTCCTCAACAGCACCTCCATCTCACGTCCATCTCGTGGTATCATGCCCGACTGCTTACTCTGTTGTCCTCACCCTAATTCGCAAATAATCTTTGCACGTCGCCCATTAATTCTTCCCTAGTAAAAACCCTACACCCGTGCAAAGAAAACCCTACACACACATGGTAACTAGTCTTTGAGGTATGTACGTTGAACCGTTGCCCCATCGACACTACTTCTCTGACACAACTTGGAATCTTGAATCTATGTTACATTTTTTGTCAAGGTCATTGCTATTCATATCAAGATGATCATGATCAATTCTATGAGAAAACATTGCCTTTAGGCTGGTGCGATCCAAGCATTGTGGCAGTAAACCCCAATTCTTGTTCCATCTTATCATAGCTCCATGCACCTCTAACGGGTTGTCCATTGACGCTGCCAACAATGAACACTATGTGAGCTCTCACACATGGGGTACTCTAATGGACTAACCTCACACCACTACTTTCACGTCGATCTATGCCCTCACAAAAAAACAATGCCAATGCACCACTAATCTCTCCATCCCATCCACTATTCAAGTGTGGCACCTCCACTCACCTCCCACGAGTTTTATCTAAGTGTTATTTGAGTGCATAGAGAGTGTCTACATTCTTCAAGCATGAAATACTTAGAAACTTTACCTACGTATACCTAATTCCAGTAGTGCTAACCCTCCAAAATAACCACAAGCGGGAATATTGACTAGAGTGATCATGGTGGAGAAGATATGAGGGTTCAAAGATCAAGTGTTTAATCGATTCAACGTGAGGTTGCCAAAGGAGGATGCGGATTCACTTTTTTTATTCTCTCTTTCAGATTTGTCACTACAACTTTGTAGGATGGATACCCAGAAGATGTAGGCTCAACGTGCAAATAGGATAGCATCACTTTAGCTCCATCAACTATTGGTGTTGCCATGTTGTAAACTGAAAGGTCACTTCCAGACTCTTTTCCCCATGCCATATATCCATCTAGAAGGGGGTTATATTGAAGTCTGGTGAGAGAGAGGCTTCCAGAAAAATCTAGTGAGAGAGAGGTTCCCTTCGATAAGTTTTGAGTACAATTAGTCGAGGTATTTTGAAGCTCAAGTTCATTAAGGAAGTTTCTCAGCCATTACGCTCCCTTGGGTATGAATATGTCAATTTCCTAGTTAAAAAAGAGTCAACAACAACTTCATTATCGAGGAGAAAACACAATCCCAACACCTGGATTGACATATCCATGCAAGCAGTTTGAGAGAGCTCTAGGAACTAATATCAACTTGTCGTGGCCAATTTGGAGTTTGTATTGGAGATAGCTTCATCAAAATGAAACAACTCATGAGAATTTAGGACTTTCAAAATACCTAAATAAGGAGCCAGTGATCCCAAGAGCCTCGCATCCATACCATGTAAGATTCAATAATATTTTATTGGGTGATTTTTTCTACATTGGATGTGGTTTATGTCCAACAGTGGTATCAAAGCTTGTGTTGGATTGAAATACCAAAGTGTTCAAACAGTTAGATGAAATTTAGATCAAAGTTGTTGTGTTGGCATGAGTTGTTGCGCACATCTTCTAGAAATCATCCTTCATTCAAGGCAAATAGAAATCGATTTTCAAATGGTGGTCTAGTCTCGTGCTCCAGTATCAAGGGTTTTATAAAATTGTGTTTTCTTCAACATAGATCTATTCATCATTGCATGCCTCTATTCTACGTGACGGGTCCCAAGGCCATAAAATCCTGGACTAGATTGATCTCAATTTGTTCACATTCAAGCATTAAGGAAGCCTACGATGGTATTGTTGTTGCACTTATTATAATACGTAATCAGACAGTATTTGTTTGGAATTTCCAAGGAGTGTTGGTGACATTCTTTGAAGACCACTTGTTATGGCATCTTGACTGCAACACAAAAAACATCAGAATTGTGTAGTAAACTAGCACCATACCCAACAGAAAGGGTTTTATGAAGAAGAAAGCATCAGAATTGTGTAGTCAATGAGCACCATAAGAAGCAACACTAGTTCCAAGGTAAATACATACCATTCGGATATCAGATATTAAAGGCTTGTATCCAGGATAGCGTTGTATGTGACTACATTTCCATCATATCTTTTCATCATCAAAGGTCTAGCAATTGATAAGATTGTCATCTCTCTCAAGGAAGTTTGGCATTCCAAAGAACATGGACATTCCTTTCTACTATTGGCAAACAAGACCATTGGTATTTTGTTAGTTGGATTCAACATACCTTTGGCACACCCTAAGTTACTGAGCATTCTCAATATCGTTGGAAAAACAAAACCATTGGTGTCTCTTTGCGCACAATGTTATTGCGGATTTTATCCCATTTTGTTGGTTTGTGTCAAAATCATTTCCTTCCCATACACATTTCTTGAATATCATCCAGCAACTTCGTGCTCATGGACAACACACAAAAACAAATTCTTGTAAGTTTACTTGTACTTTCTAAAAATAATATTGAATTAAGTCATTGTAAACTGGTGGATTTTTGGTCCCTTTCTTCATTTGTTGAGTCTTATTTTTTAAAGGGTGGAGTTGCATGGTGGATTTTCGGTCCCTTTCTTCATTTGTTGAGTCTTATTTTTTAAAGGGTGGAGTTGCAAGAAACCCTGTGAGGTTTATTTCTGAGCTATGGCTCAAGTTGAGGAACTATTAGAATTACTAAACACTCTAGTCCTCTCTTATGTGGAAAATACAGTGACCATTGACAAAACCACTTTAAATTCTGTTGTAACATGATTGCAAGTTTCGCAATCCAAAGCATCATTGTTGCAAACTCATATTCAACTTATGCACTTGAGTGACATAATCTGTGACAATATTTTGAACTCGTCCTTGTTCAAAACCCTCTTTTCAAATATGAAGAAGATGATGAGGTTGATTCATACCAATAGACAGCATAGGGGAAACTCAGTGAGACAGCCCTAGATTCAAGTACAAATGGCATTCATATTTCTCCTTCCAAGTAGATCATTAGATGTTGGGAAGAAATCAGGAACAACAACATCAAAATCAGTATCAGATATGAAAAGGATGTCACCTTTCATAATCCAAATTACACCAAACTGATCCAGTTTCAGAGAGTTGGATTGCTTAAATATGGTTCACATTCACCTGCTCTAATGCAAGAGCAGATTCTGATATGCCAACATTGTCAGCGAGTTGGCCATGTTGAAGATCAGTGCTTTGATCTTCATCCTCGAGAGCATTGTAGAAAGAACAATCATTCTTCAAGCAAATTTTCTTACAATAAGAAAAATGCAAGAGTAAAGAACCACTATGGGTGGATGAATTATTGGCGATGGTCATCAATAATCAAGAAGATATGTTAGTCATACTGACAAATTCACTCTCAAGTATTGACACATCTTACAGTGGACATATTTTCATCTTCTCACCTTGTCCCTAACATGGGGGAACAACATCAACAATTGATAGTCAGAATTTCAGTGTCGAAGTCTTATCACTCAAGCAACAACAAGCGATAGTGACAAGAGAGCGTGATTGGTTTTTGGTTTTCCTTAAACCACCACTTAATAGAATACTTATAGATTCTACTAGACAATGGTTTGTGGTTTTCCTTAAACCTTCGCTTGGTAGAATACTTTCATCTTATTCTAAATCATAGTTTATGATCATATTTAACCTAGCATTTGAGAGCACTTCCAATTACCAGAAGACATCAACTTCCAGCTTCTAGCTAACTTAGGAAATATTCCTAGAACCATTGAACCTAGAGCAGGGTTCCAAATTTTGTGGTCATCCTTAAACCACCAAATTGGTTTGTGGTCTTCCTTAAACCACCATCACCATTTAGTATAAGACATTAGCTTCTGATAGCCTTTTGGTTTGTGGTCATCCCAAAACCACCATATTCAGAGAGCACATTTAGCCTTCAACAACTGCACACTTCCATATTTTAGTTTCCCACTTTCAGATATCATCTCTCACCTTGGACTCACATACGCCCCTTTAGATTAAGGGGGGTAATGTTGGAAACGTAATCTTTCAGGGTTACTTACTTGTCGAATATCAACCGTCAAGTAATAGGAAACGTTATTAGAAGTCCAAGAGACATTGGATGACGAATCCAACAGTCATCAAATATGTATTTAGACATGTATCATATCATTAATGAATGAAACTCACACTTATCCATCTATTGTGTTCCAACATGTACAAATCCCCTACCAATCTAGATCTAATCACTATGTTATGAGCATTTTCTCAACAACATCGTAATTTGAAGAAAATTCTTCCCTAGGTTTGTTACATAGAGGTCCAACTAGTGATCCTCAATAGTGTGTGGACATTTTCCCTTAAGTATGAATCCACGTCAAGTTCTATAAATTTTATATCAATGTTGATGTATGTGCTTTGTATTGTGGATGGAAAAAAATTATTTCTTGAGTAATCATTATTCACAAAGGGATTTTGTAAATCATTTAAGACATTTCCCTAATAATGCATCTTTGTGTATCAAATTTTCCCCCTTCCCTTGTAAAACCATTTTCCCAGAAGGATACATATGCTTTTATTCTTGTCTTTATTTCTTCAAGCTCAAAAGGTCTCTTTACTTGTAGGTTTTGTAGTCAAGGTTTCCCTATAAGTAATCTTGACAGCCATAAAAAAAATGAAACCATGCATTGACAGGAGGTGATCATTTTCCATCTCTAGCCAAGCCTTTATATTGCATAACTATTATGCCATCAACAAGACTTTGGAATTTGAAATATTAACATCCTTCGATACCAATTGTCATGTAGTTCTTGTCAAACAGATATAGCTTCACAAATCTCTTGAAGTCAAATATTTCATCAATCATATATGGGGTGAAGGAACATTGTTTCGCATATATCATGTGTAACATTCCCCAGCCTAGTTGAGGTCCATTATGTGTGGAAATATTTATAAATTAAAAACAAATTAAAGATAACCAATTTCATGTAGCTTACTAGCTATGAATTACACGTAGATTTAAATATTGTCTGATATCATAATTAAATGCATCTAAAACATGCTAAAAATGACATTAATGTGGTTTAAATAAATCAACACATCAACATATAAATTGTTCTCAAACACATAGTGAATACACAACAATTAAACTCATAATGTAATATAAAAACGAGATAAAACACTTATCTTTTAAAAACGTTTGTACAACCAGTTGCTTGGGATGGATGTTCAACCCAACCATAGATGTGTTTCTTCATATATCAACAACAAGTCACAACCAAGTTGGGGCTATCAATCCACAAAAGAGGGTGGTCTCTCATTGCCCACTCATAGCTCGGAAATCCCGCAACCCACTGGTATTCTCCTATAGTTATCCTGATTTTCCACCAGCTCTCTTCCTCTCAACCTGCCTAACCCAAGGAATGTACCCCTTCACTAATATCATTGCCCTAGGCGTCATATTCATTTATCAATGTCTCTCTGGCATAGGTAACCAAGAATATCTCTATTGGGAAACTCAAGGGAGCTCACTACTAGGAAAACTATCAGGAAAAACAATAGCAACACTTTCTATTACAATGCAACTCACATAAGAGTTCACTCTTCAGGCCTTACAACCTAGATCTTCATTATTCTGCTCCAAATATACTCTAGAAATCCCTCTCCATGGTTGCTCCAGCTCCAAGCTCTTATTTTTTTCTCTTTACTTCTTGTTCATGCCAAAAAATTGATTGTCTAAAAATGTTGTAATTGTCCATACAAATTTCCTCTCCTTTGGATTGCTTTCTTGACTTACACACTTCCCCAAGATGATTTTACTCAACCCCCATGCTCTCAATAACTATGGGATGTGACTTCTCACACCCACCCTCTTACATGCATTCAATTATTGGATTTGGGGACACTCAATTAGAAATTAGAAGGTTCATATACCAATAAGAATTTTATGAAGTGGGTTGAATTAATAAACATAGGTAATTCCCCATTGGACCTCTCTAATGCATTCTCTTAGACCCACCTCTCTCTTGTGGATTAATTCAGCCTCCATCTCTATCCATGTCCCCCAGCAGCTGGCATCACATTTTACTATTAAAATTCATAAATACAATTTGCATATACATCACTTGGCCATGGCCACAAATTGTATCTACATTAAGCATTAATTAAAATGGGGATTATAGTGAGGACATTACATTCCCCCTTCCCTACAATTGTGTTTCATCCTTGGTGCACTCTATGTCAATATTTATGCACAATTTACATCAAAATACTAAGAAATAAAATTTATGTGTTAATCCCTAGACAAAGCCCCATGTTATATATAAAACCCCTTATTAAGCCCTAGATATTGAATTATTGCATTTCTAGTGTTATATTTGTATGTCAGTTAGAACCTTTCATTGCACCCTTTCATTATAATTGTACCCTTTGTCTCCCATATATATAACAAGGATACTTAGTCTTAGGATCATCTTATCACATCTCATATTGTATTATGAATTGGATATATTGTAAAAGGATGTTTCCCCCTCAAAGTGGACTATAACCATTGACTTCCTATCATTTTTTAAGGCATTAAATCATAGCATTTGGTATCAGAGCATTGATCCTAGTTTTTTTTTTCTCCAAGCAAGTCATCTTAGCATTTTCTCTATAACTTGTTTTCTGTGACGTTTCAGACAACGAAACTTCGAGGTTATTTAGAATAAATTGTAACATTCGCACTATAATCCATGATATAATTAATGTTTAAGGTAGATATAATGTGTAGCTACAGCCAAGCAATGTATATGGGAATTGTATTTCTGAATTTTAATAATAAAATGTGATGTTAGTTACTAAGGGTACATGGACAGAGATCGAGGATGAATTAATCCACAAGATAGGGGAGAGTCTAGTATAATTTCCAAGAGAGGTCAAAGGGGAAATTATATATGTCTATTAATTTCACCCACATTCCTGAATTTTATTATCATTATGTATTAAACTCTATTTTTTTACTGAGTGTCCCCAAAGCCAAGCATTGAATGCATGTAAGAGGGTGGGTTTGAAATGTCACATCCCATGGTTATTGGAAGCATGGGAGTTGAGTACAATCAGATTGGGGAAGTGTGTGAGTCAAGCAAGAAAGCCAAAGGAGAGAAATTTGTATGGGCTCAGACAACATTTTTTAGACATGGAGTTTTTGATTCATAAACAACAAAGAGAGAGTAAGAAGGGGAGTTTGGAGATGGAATAACCATGGAGGGAGAATTCTGGGGAAATTTGGAGCATATTTCAAACATTTTTTTAGATGAAAATTAAAGAGCTAGGTTGTCATGCCTGTTATCCCCGATATCTAGGGATAACTAGGAGATCATGTCTCGAGGCCCACACGGTCCTAGACATGGAGTACCGAGAGAAGGAGCCACTTGAGCATGGCCCTGGAGGGCCCATCTTTCTTCTTCTCAGCCAGCTTTGTCCTGTCAACAATACCAGCTTCCATCACTACCGGCTTGGGCTTGCATCGGAGAGGAATCTTGCTCCATGAGGTAATTGGTCTGAGGTATCATGGTATGTGTCATATTTGATCGTTATAACCTTCTTATGTATGCATTAGGTTCCTTTCATTTCGGATGACTGCTTGGATATTACACTAATCCTCTTGACCATTGTTGGGGTGATTGATGGGGAAACTTAGCAAGCCAGTATTCATGGGTTTTGGTTAGCCACCAAGGGGGGTTTGCAGAGCCATCGTCCGCTCCCACAAAATTAAAACCACCATCTTATCATTTTTCCATCTTATATCGCGCTCATCCCATCCCATTTCCCTAGTACGGCCATTAGGATGAGCCTTCTAGAATTTTGCATTTTGTCTTGTGGGAAGAAGAGGCTAAAGGCCGAAAGGGTAAAGCTGGTAAGAGATAAAAGCCAGAGGAAAATGGAAACCTAGAGATGCTTATACAAGGATCCCGAGAAGGCAATAAAAAGACTCCAGCAAGAAACAAGAGGGACACAAAGAAAAATGAAATAAATAAATGATAGTACCTAACCAAGAGGATGGAAGGTCTCATCGAGCCATTGCAGTATGTTCATAGGTATTTAATGGTATGACATTGCCACCACCTGGTCACCTTGCCAGGGAAGTGACCTTTGGTTCATGGCCAAAGGAAGAGTCCTCATCACGAGCCGACCCTCTTCATTTCTCACCGAAAGATACTAGTGGAGTGCTTGGCTGTCAGCTCCAGCCGCAAGCCAAGTGTCACATCTTTGATAAAAGGCTTCCTTAGTAAAATGAAAATAAAGAAAGATAAGGCAATAAGGGTTTGGAAAAATGCATCCATGGCGGATGGAAGCTCGCCTCTACAAAAGGCACTTACCTGAGACAACACAGCCCTTGGTAGAATATAAGCCCGGACATCCCTAAAACCATATCACCATTACACATGGCAGACTGATCCTTTGAGGGACTCTCCATTTCTTGTGGGAACTAGCCCAATAGGTCTTATTGGTTACCCCCTTAGCTTGTATGGAAGTAGATTAAATGTGATGTCTTTGAGCTATGAGATGATTTGTTAGGGATTTCAATTACTTATATTTTCGATGAATTTAATGATGAGAGATATGATTTACATTGCTATGATGTCTAGGAGTAGGCCACGGAAGTCTTTGATCTTGGCGAGGACCATGCGGTGAAGTCGGTACGCTTAGGAGTCACTTCAGACCCCCTCCATAAGTAAAAAGCAATAGATATAGATATTTAAGGATCTTGAAAGGCAAAGAACGAAATTATGAAACCCTTACACATAGAAAAGAAGGATACCTATCAGGCGATTTAGCCGAGAGGAACCCTAATATGAGGATCGATACTACTGAATAAAGACGCGATTGACCCTAAGATAGATTGGATACCACCATAGCCAGGATTGGATACCTTTGGAAGCGGATAATGCTGGAGCGCCACGGAGCACACATAGCGGAAGTTCTGAAGTCAAAGAGACAACATCTAACTGGGATGGTGGTCATACCTGAAAGGAGCGGCGTCTAAGGGGACTGGCGTCTCCCATTTTAGCTCATTCTTGGCATTTTACATGCTAAAATGCCAAAATGAGTGAATAATGTAATTGTCGACTATGTCGGTTGTTATTAACCCTGTCCAGAATCCTAAAATCCTCTCATCGAATATTTCAGCCCACAGGCTCTTCTCTACTCAGCTAAAATATCTATCTGTCTGTTTCTATCTCTTTTTGAATTGTGCCAACTTCTTGGGCTATTGTTTGGCAGAGTGGTGCTCTTATTCATTGGAAGGGTTTTACAACTAGAGTTTTGGATTTTGTTTTCTTCATGATCTTGTAATTGTTTTCATCAAAACTTCTTGAATGAATGGTTGCTGATTGGCACATTTGCATTAATTGTTATCTTGTTGTTATTTGTAATCCTTGAAACCGTAGGGATCAACACACAAGTAGGTTGTGGCTTCATGTCCCCATGAATAGAGCTTATAGCCATTTGAGTTGAAGGAATTTTAGCCTAGCCTTAGCTACATAGATTCCCTCTCATCTCTTGAGTTAGTTTTCAGCACAAATTGAAGAAGGTGTCCTAGGCCTAATTTGGTTTTACACCTAGGGTTTACTTCTAGGGTTTTTGAAATAGCAGCTGTGAAGCAACACTTTTTTTCATTCCCCTAGGTTGTGTTTTTGAAAGCTAGCGTTTTTTAAACAAGGATCTTAAAGAAGAAGCCTTAGGCCTAGCCTTAGCTACACCTAGGTAAGCCTTTTTCTCCTTAGGGTTTTTGGTTTGGTGGCCTTGCCATAGCAACACCATCAAGCCCTAATCCTCTTGTCTTTGAGTTTGAGTCTTCCTAAACCGGTAGTCTCACTTCAATTGACCCCATTAACTCAAGGCACTAGTCTAGGAATCATCTTGAGAGCTTGTTTATGCTTTGAATCTCTTTCAAACTACTTTCAATTTGAAACCCTAACTAACCTAGCATCTAACCCTAGCTTTCTTCTTTACTAACCTAATAAGGTGATGTCTTGCTGATTTTTAACTTTGTTTGGATAGAAAGGATATGAGCTAGTCATATTATTATAGCCGTGGAGTTTTATTGCACTTTAGCTGGTTGAATTTGTCAAAACAACACTCCTTGGCTAGCCCCAACCCTAGAACCCATGAGAATTTGCATAGGTGACTTCACATCTTTATATCTCTTGATTATGCTTGCAGCGTTGTGACATTTGTCATCTCTCTTATTAGACAGTTTGAGCCATTGATTACATCTTTAATCTTACTTGACAAAACGTTATTATCTTTCCCTTTTTCAAAATAATTTATTGATAGGGCTGACGTCACCTTTTAGCAGGTTTGACGAAGCAACAATATATATGTATGACAACTTCATATATGTGAGCTAATTTGAATGTTATTGCATTGACATTTAATACAAGGATTTGATTTGTGAGCATTTGAATGCTTTTAGCATCTCTCATGCATTTATTGAAGAAGTGATAAATTCCTTTGTCTTTATTTAGCCATCATTGACTTAGTCAATATGGCATAATTATTTGCTCATATATATATTAGAGGGGATAGTCATTGATATTATGAAGTATTAATACGCAAGCATATACTCTAGTTACTTGTCTTATTTGTCTCTAAGCGGGTGCCATTAGGTGGAAGATTCTCCTTGACAGCTATCTCTTTTTGGCAGCAATCTGTGAAGGGGATCTTCTTTGACTTGGTCCATTACCCTCTAGCCTTTCATTAAACCAAGATTGCTTAGGGACATCTCCCCTGGACTAGCCATCCTAAACAGAGAGAGCTCCCCATCGAGGTGGCGGTGGAGTGGGGAAGCTCTGATGCGCGGTTTTAAGCCCGATAAGCTATCTAAGCCCTCCTACAAACCGTGCGATAACATTTTTGGCGTGTTCTTGGGAACAGTCTACCTTCCTCAGCGACGTATCTTTGGTGAGCCTTGCCTCGGAATACTTTCTTGTAAGCTTACCTTGCGAGTCCACTACCTTTTCCCCTATTTCTTTGGTAGTTTCAAGAAAACTATCACGCGACTCCAACGGCGATGAATCCACTAATGATGGGATAGTACTTCACCGTGGGATCCCGGGAGTTTCAAACCTTTGGACATGAGAAAAATCGCAGGATACCCAAGAAAAATGCCCCCTATATCCAAGAAGAGAGATGGCTTCACGGATTCAATGGTAGGAATGGGGAAGAG
Organism: Picea sitchensis; assembly: GCA_010110895.2. NCBI lineage: Eukaryota > Viridiplantae > Streptophyta > Pinopsida > Pinales > Pinaceae > Picea > Picea sitchensis. Next base: position 38,215 of record SNQJ01S0004253.1, read on the forward strand.
CTGACTTTCATGTGAATGATTTTTATTATTACTTTAGGCTCCACCCTGTTGCTGATGAGGTTGAAGATGTAGTAATGATACTTTTAGCAGAAACACTCTTCATGGAGATGATAGAGCAATGTATTATGACCTTCACTGATGTTAGCATCACATCTATGGACAAATTTGAAGAAGTCTTTCTTGAAAAATGGGGCACTAAATCAGAGGACGATCACTATACAAAAACTTTTGAAGATATAAAACAAAGGGAGAATGGAACCCTATTTGACTTCCAGAATAGGTTTGAGAGACATATATCAGATTCCTGGAGCCCATCGTCCTGGAGGAGAGTATGTGGTCCATATCTATACCCATACAATATTGGCTCACTTAGGTTTTCCCCTCCGTAGAAGGGCCCCAAGACACTCAATGAAGCTTATGGCATGGCTGAAGAAATTAAAAATAATATCTTCTCATCCGGCATGAATGACCTCTTCACCCCAGGTACTCTCACCATGGAAAGTCTGTATTCCCATGAAAAACTTGTTAATGATTTCCAAGAGCCAGACCATCATTTCAACATGAGGATGATTTGAAGGCGTGGGTAGGAAGCGAGGAGTCCAAGCAAGGTATTTGAGTATCAATCAGTATACCTCAATCAAAACAATCAAGAACCAGCCCTTTCAAGAACAAAGTTGTTTTTTCTTCTATGATTTCCAATAACACCTTGTTTCATGATTCAGAAAAAGAAGAAGGAACAGAAGTGGAAATCTACATTATTGTACAATATGAAATGGAAGCAGTCCATGGGGATGAATAAACAACACATGCTGAAAACACGAGAGTCCTCGAAGTACCTGCACAAAAAGAAGAAACTTTGATGAAGTTACCTTCCTCTCATAAAATTTGATGATGCTTTACCGTATGATGAAAAGAAGAGGATGAATCTTCAAATCCTACATATTATGATACAGATACGATATAGCGAAATCTGGATGGAGTTCATACATGTTGGAAGAAGTAAAGATGGATATAGTCGGTTATGACCTAGATCCCATCTATGACACCGAAATTATCTCCAGTTGTTGCCTGATTACAACAATCACAACAATAGCAACAAAGGGTACATAACTAAACACCTGGCAAATTGCTGAATGGCTATGGGATGTTTGCGATGAATTACGTTTGTTTGAATACGCGGACCTCTTTGCATGAGATGGTTGATGGGTATTTGTTGTGCTCCAGGGATTTTGAAAATGCAGGTAAAAACATCGTTTTCTTGAAGGAAGTTACTCATGAGCCTTTTCATCCCAACCACACCGGTTATTTCTTTGCCTTACTTTTCCATCGGTGTGTAGTTGGGGAGTACCTTTTCGTGTTGAGTTTCCTCATGGAAAACCTAGATTTCAAAGGGTTAGTTGGGTAATGCTATTTCCAACGGTTTTCTTCCCTTGATGATGGTACTTGGGTCATCTACTAAATTTTTGTCAATTCTTTCTTTAGAGCATGAAAACCCTAGGTAACTAGTTTACATGCCCTTTGAAGGAGTTATTTTGTTGAACCCTGAAGTATGTTTCATGACCCTTTCACCGGATAAATTGGTATACCGAGGAGATAGACTTGGTGAATTTATCCCTCCCACCATATCCCACAAGTTAGATTCTGACTTTTCGATGATATGATGTATATTCCCCAACTCATGACATGTTTGTACTTGATGTATCCTTTGTTTGGTTTATGATGAAGCACAAAGGTATCAGGTACGTGTTAGTTGGCCATTTTGTTTTGACTACATATTTACAACACATGCGACCCGGTGAGCAAAATCTGGTAAGCCTTCTACTTTGTATTTACATTTATAGTTTTAGCATTTACTGCCTTGTATGCACATTTATAATTTATATTTTGTTGCTTTACGGGGTGGAAAAACCACGCGAGTCTTTTTATTCCGGCCCGATGCCCTTTTACATTCAGTGTGAGTTACAGGTCTACAGAGATTGCTAAGGTTCTCTCGGCTCTACTGGATAGCATGTCTGAAGTTGGAACCCGGATATTTATCCACGATATCGCGAGGATAACTAGGAGATCATCACCGAGAGAGGCCCTTGAGATTAACAGACGTAGATCGCGGAGCCGCGGAACTTGTACGGAGGGCCATCTTCGGCTAGCTTTTTGTCACCGATAACGAAGCTACCAGCTTCCATCCACTACCGCTTTTGGGCTTGCATCGGGAAGGACTCTTGCTCCATGAGGTATACAATTGGTCAGTATCATAATTTATGTGTCATATTTGATCGTTATAACCTTCTTATGTACTATACATTAGGTTTAACTTTCATTGTTACGGATGATTGCTTGGATCTTACATAATCCTCTTGACCATTGTTGGGTGATTGATGGGGCAACTTAACCAAACCCGGTATTCATGGTTTTGGTTAGCCACCGCAAAGGGAGTTCCAGAACCCATTGTCGCTCCACCGCATCTTATCACTTTTCCATCTTATAATAAACTCATCATCCCTTTCCCCTAGTCCTGGCCATTAGGATGACCTTCGAGGGTACATCTTGTCTTATGGGAAAAAGGGGCTAAATGCACAAAGGGATTGTTGTTGGGTAAAAGATAAAAGCCATTGGAAAATAAAACCTAGAGATGCTTGAAGGGGATCCAGAAGGCAACAAAACCTCGATGAAATGAGGGACCCTAAGAAAAGTAAGAATAAATAAATGCAAGACCTAACCAAGAGGATGGGAGGAGGAGTCTCATCCGCGAAACCGATACATTATATGTTCATAAGTATTTAGTGGTATGGCATTGCCACTATCTGAAGATCTAAACCAGAGTGATGACCTTTGGTTGCATGGCAAAGGAAGTCTCATCGACCGCATCCCTCATTTTACGCGAAGATACTGGTAAAAGATAGCAGTACATCCCAGCTCTGGCCACCAAAGCCAAGGCAGTGTCCTCTTTATCAAGGCTTGTAGTAAAATAAAATAAAAAGAAAGATAAGACCAATAGGGTTTTGGAAAAAATAAATCCATGAAGCCCGAGATTGACTCACCTCCTACACAAGGCACCCTGAGACAACACCATCCTTGAATTGACTATATTTGGACATCCCTTATCCACATCTCCTCGTTTTACATGGCTTGAATGATCCCCTTTGAGGGGACTCTCCATTTCTTGTCGGTATCAGCCCAATAAGTGGTCTTATTGGTTTCCTTAGCCTTGTATAGTGGGTCTATGTAATGTCTTGGAGCTATCCCTATCGGATGATTTGTTAGGGATTTCATGCATATATTCAATGAATTTAATGATGAAAGGATATGATTTGCTATGATGTCCACAAATTACATTAGGCCCTGGAAGGCGTAGTCTTTGATATGCAGGAACATGCGGGAGACGAGTGCATTTGGAGGATGGTACACATGGGGATATGATTAGTTTGGAGCTCCATGGGGCTAAAGAACCCATCAAATGGATGTTGAGGATGTGGAAGGAGACGAGTTATGACGAGCCCACTTACTACCGAAGAAGGATACCCTCATCGGGGCGTTTTTGGCGAGACCTAGCTATGGGGATCAACCCCTTCTGAGATGAGGCGTTGACCTGAATGGATTGGATACCGCACCCGCTGACGAGTTGGAAGCCTTTAAAAGACGAATAGAGTGTGTTTGGGCCTTACAGGCACACCAGTAGGATTCATGAAGCCCCAAGGGGGCCAACGTCTAACGTGGAATGTTGATTATGCCTGAAAGGACTAGCGCGTCCTCTAGAGACTTTGGCGATATCTCCATTATTGGCTCATTCTTGGCATTTTAGCATGCTCCCAAAAAAAGAAGTGACAAATAATTGAATAATGTATTGTCATCCTTGTCGGCTGTTTTGTTGACTATTTTTAATTAAAGGTCATAAAGAATCCATATAAAATAAGAAGGATGTTTTCTCATTTTGAATAACATAACATACTCTCATTTGGGAATGCATTCTTAGCTCTTACGATTTCTTGGTTTTCTATCTCTTTTGAGTGAGGTGCAACTTCTTGGAAGGATATTGTTTGGCAAAGTGGGTGCTCTTATTCATTGGAAGGTTTACAACTAGGATTTGGATTTTCTTTCTTCATGATCTTGTAAAGTGTTCTTCATCAAGAAACTTCTTGAATGAATGGTTTTTTGATTTAACATTTGCATTAATTGTTATCTTGTTCTTATTTGCTTAATCCTTGAAACCCTAAGGGAGCCAACACACAAGTGGTTGTGGCCGGCCTGTGTCCCCATGAATAGATCTTATAGCCATTTTGATTTGAAGGATTTTAGACTAGCCATAGGTACACTAGATTTTCTCTTATCTTGAGTTAGTTTCAGCACAAATTAGAGAGAAAGAAGGCATCCTAGGCCTAATTTAGTTTACACCTAGGAGTTTACCCTAGGGTTTGAGAAGCCTTGTATGTTCCAACACTTTTCAGCCCCTAGGTTTGTGTTTGAAGCTAGCCGTTTTCAAACAAGTCTTAAAGAAAGAAGAAAGCCTTAGAGCCTAGCTATGCTTCTCACCTAGGTAAGCCTTTCTCCTTAGGGTTTTGGTTTGGTGGCCACATACCCTTGCCCCTGCACCATCAAACCCTAATCCTCTGTCTTTGAGTTTGGAGTCTTCTGGAAACCATTAGTCACTTCAATTGGTATTAACCTTAGGAACTAGTCTAGGAATCACTGTAGCGAGCTTGTTTATTAGCTTTGGAATCTCTCAAACCACTCAGTTTGGAGCCCTAACTAACCTAAGCGTCCTAACCCCTAGATTTCTTCTTTATAACCCTAATAGATTTGGCCACGATCCTTTAGCGGAGTTTTAACTTTTGTTTGGATAGAAAGGTCCGACCTAGTCATCTTATCATAGACGTGGAGATTTTATTTTTTTGTTGGTTGAATTTGTCAAAAACATCACTCCTTGGCTAGCTAACCTAGAACCCTAGAATTTGTGTAGGTGACGTCACATCTTTATATCTCTTGATTATGCTTTCAACGTTGTGAAATTGTCATCTCTTGATAGGATTTGAGCCATTGATTTACATCTTTGTCTTACTTGGCAAAGCGATTTATTGCTCTTTCCTTTCAAAGAAAATAATTATTGATTAAAAGATGGCGTCTCATCTACATTGCGGCAACAATATATAGGCAACATTATATGTGAGAGCTAATTTGAGGATAATTTGTGCATTGACATTTAATACAAGGTTTTAATTGTGCGCATTGAATGCTCATTGACTTTTTTGCTTTGTTGAAGAAGTGATAAGTCCTTTGTCTTTATTTATCGACTTAAGTGAAGAAGTGATAAAGTCCTTTGTCTTTATTTAGCCATCATTGACTTCGTCAATAATAGCACTTAATCATTTGCTCATATATATTAGAGGATAGTCATTGATATTATGAAGTACTAACCCACTGCAAGCATATACTCTAGTTACTTGTCTTGTCTTGAAAACAGGTGCCATTCAGTGGAAGATTCTCCTTGACTATCTCATTTGGGCAGCAATCTGTGAAAGGGAACTTCTTTGACTTGGTCCATTACCCTCTAGCCTTTCATTAACCCAGATTTCTTAGGGACGTCTCCCTTGGACTAGCCCTCCTAAATAGAAAGAGCCCCCCCATCGAGGTGACAGTGGGTGGGGAAGCTCCTGTTACGCCGGTTTTAAGCCCTGACTCAAGCTATCTAAACCCCTCCTACAAACCGTGCGATAACAATGCCTAAAGAGTGAACTCCTAAGTGAGTTGCACTGTAACAATAAGTGTTTGTTGTTTTTTGTTGGTAGTTTTCCTGGAAACAAGTTCCATTGAGTTCCCAGTGGAGATATTATTGGTTACCTTTGTCAGAGAGACCCTAGTAAATGAATGGGACACTCGAGAGACTAACATGGGTAAAGGGGTACATTCATTGGGTTAAGCAGGTCAAGAGGAAGAGAGATGGTGGAAAATAGGGATAGTTGTTGGAGAATACTAGTGGATTGTGGAAATTATGAGTTGTGAGTGGACAGTGAGAGACCACCCTCCTTTGTGGATTACTAGCCTCAACTCAAAGGTGACTTGTTGTTGAAATTTGGAATAGCAGTTTTATGGTTGGGTGGAACATCCATCCCAAACAACTAGTTTCACAACTAATTTGAAAGATAAGTGTTTTATCTATTTTTTGTCTTGTATTTATGAGTTAAATTGTTGTGCATGAACTCTGTGTATTTGGGGAGAATTTATATGTTGTTATGTTGGTTTATTAGTTTCATTTCATATCCATTTTAGCATGTTGTAGATGCATCTAATTTATGGTATTAGACAGTAGTTAAATCTCTATGAAATTTGTAGTTGTAAGCTACAGGAATTTAATTGGCTATAAAAAAATTGTTTTTTATGAGTTTTATGTTGATTAAAGTTAGTTGTCATTGATGTCAACCCTTGAAGAAATTTTGGTAGCACAAAGGCTTGGGTAATGGACCCAAATTTGTTTGATGTAAAGATGACTCATTATTGTATTGTCATGGTTGATAAGAAGTACATATGGATGAACTCCAAAGTGGTCCCCTTATGGTGAAATCCCTCACGGGAAGATGCTTTACGGATTGAGTTATCCTAGAAATATGGTTAGAGAACCCATGATTATTTGTGGAATAATGAGATGAAGGTCAGTGAATTTTTCAATGAAACTATCCTATATGGATATTGCTTGTCATTCTATTTATGGTGGTATGTGGAATGTCACATAACTACTCACGGTTAGAGAGTTATGGCCATGAGAAGTTGGAGAACCCAGGGTTGGGTAATGGACCCAAGTTTGTTTGATGGATAATGGAATGAGTTTTGATATATTTGCAAGTAATATTATTCTATATGGATGGTACATGTCATTCCATTTATTTTGTTATGTGTAACGTCACATAACTCCTCATGGTTTGAGAGTTATGGCCTTACGAAGTTGGAGGACCCTCTTATGTCATCTACAAACCCCAAAAGGTCAAAGTAGTCAAAGTGGTTTAAGAGATTTTAGAAGGTAAATAATAAAGTGAAGTGATGAGTGTACTATAATTCAAAGTGAATACAAAATAAATTATTTAAATAATAAATTTAATGGAGAAATTAGAAGTGGGTTAACCCTAAAATAAGGAAAGTGGGCAAAGTGATCTAGAAGATGTTTTTAAGGAAGCTACTTGGAGAGTATAAATAAGAGGAAAAGATCTCTAATTTTATATTCACTTAAGAATATTGAATAACTATAGGTGTCTGAGGTAACCAAAGGATATCTAAGACAAAATTCTGAGAGAAGGTGAAGAAAAGAAGGCCGGAATTCAAGGAATGATAAATTATTTTGATGATGTTTTCTAAGGTATGTTATTTATAAGTCATCTCACCATTTTTGCAATAAATTTTTTTCTATAATGATTCAGACTGTGAAATTGTTATTCCATTGAGGAAACATATCTAAGTATCTGTGGTAAAAAATCTAGCTTGTGGTTCATTGCATTTTTGGAGTTACACTCCGTGGAAAATAGAGTTTGTGGCTAGTCCTAAAACTAGTCAAAAACAGGTGTTTCGGGTAAAAACATCATAACTTATTCATAACATATCCAAATTAAGTAATACCAAATGTGTTGGTTATATTACAGTCTATAGTATGCATTGTAACAGTTTCACATCATTTCAACAAATATTATGTGCGGGGCACTCTCTACAAGGTCTCTCTCTAGAATAAGCCATAATTCAGCAAGGTATGTCATTTTTTTATAACTCCTTTTCTGAGAGGTTACAAGTAGTGACACCAGAAGTAATTGCACAAAATACATTGAAGAAAATTGTGTATCATTTTTGGATCTTTATTCATTACAGGTACAAAGTTATGATTATTTCAAGTTAGGGTTTTTGACTAATCCAAATCTAGGCATGTGAGACTAGAGAAAAGTTTGATGAAAATGCTAGTCTCATATTGTTAAAGTTAAGGAAGGTTTGCAAGAATGTGATCATATACACCAGGTCTATTACAGAGTTATAAATTAGATTTGGATGATGAAATTGATGAGGGAATTTGGTTGAGGTACATGTCAGGTACATGGTTGAGACAAGTAGTTGATGAGTTGGCACATACATGAGGTGTATAGTTGATGATGTTGGTACATATTGATGAGTCATAGTTGATGA
>SNQJ01S0004253.1:46412-83990 GCA_010110895.2 Picea sitchensis
TTTATGGATGATGTAGCATACTTGTATTATTAGAAGCACATATTGATCTTGGTGATGATTATGAGTTGTTGTGTTATACTTGGTTGATGCACATCTTTGAGAGTTGTCTTGGTGATTGATCTTGGTGAGTAGATCTAATTTGGCTGATAACATTGATGAGATAGGTTGTTGTGATAGGTTGTTTGGACAAGTTGTTGTGATGGGTTCTTGTGACAGGTGGTTGTATCCACCTTCTGGTTGTAGCCGGAGAACCTATGGGGTTGTAGCCTCCTTCTGGTTGTAGCTAAAGAACTGGGGAGTTGGAGCTTCCCTCAGGTTGTAGCCTGAGAAACTAGTGGGTTGGAGCATCCTTCCAGTTGCAGCTGGAAAACAAAGGAATTTGGTGCTTCCAATGAATGTAATTCTTCAAGACATATAAGAAAAATCATTCCATGGTTTTCTCCCGCTTTGGGTTTCCATGTAAAACATTGATGTACCGTGTATGTGTATGATTTTTCATTTTTTCATTGTTTATTTACTCTGCAGTTATTGGATGATAATGATACATTCATATAACACTTGGATTATATGGTTAAAAAAGATTAAATTTCTCTATTACTAATTCACCCCCCCTCTCAGTAATCCAACACCGTAATGTTCCTTAGTTGGGCTCGGGTGATGTTACATTATGGTATTAGAGCGTCTGGTTCAAACATCAGGCTTGTATGGGCCAAAATAGGTGAGAATTTGGTAATTTGTTATTACATACTTTCATTCTGTGGGAATTTGGGGAAAAATGGAGAAAAAATCAAAGCAAAAATCTCAAATTCATGAGAAAAAATCAAGTTAAAAGGACTCGGAACTATTTAAGAGGTTTGATGGAGCCAATCTACAAAGTTATAGAGATAAATTCGACCTGGAAGGTTGAAATTGGAGTTTTAATATCCCTTTGTAGAAGTTGGACAGAGTTGATGAATCAACGATCGAGATCATGTTTGATCTCATGATCAATGGCCTAGATTCACTTTGATAAATTATAAATTCATAAGGTCTACTCTGTTCGAAAGGTTGAGTAAATCAACGGCCAAGATTCAATTTCAGTGGTTGAGAAAATGAAGCAGATAGATGGTCTATATTAGTTTTGATCATTTGGGAGTTGGAGTCGATCAATGATCAAGATCATCTTGGCTTAAGGATCGACAGCCCAGATTAGTCGGGAATTTTAATCAAAAACTTCTAAGTGTTGGAAATTCGCCAAGAGAAATCATTGACAATCGATGATTGGGTTCACCAAATTGGTGAAGAGTTTGGCTCAGCCAAAAGAAATATCTGATATTCGATGGTCGATGGTCAGGCGTCAGAAAATTTGGACGAAGTTGGTAGATCGATGACCTAAATCATTTTTCAATGGGAGATCAACGGTCCTAATTCATCGGGAGTTTAGTCAAAAAAAATTCTAAGTGCTAGAGTTATCCAAAGGAAATCACTGACGCTCTGGTCAATGGTATTCAACAAAGTTTTTTTCATCACCAACGGAAATCGTTGATGGTCGGGTGTCAGCTAATTCGAAGAAATGTTTTAGTTGAGGAAAAGAAATGGTTGATGGGTTGATGATCAGGCATCAGCGGAATTAGAGAGGTTTTTGGTTCATCCAAGAGAAACAGTCGATGACCGATGAAGAAAAGGGGGTGATGATGTGTCATGCCATGTCAATATCCATGTGTCATACCACATTAGCATCCATGTGTCATGCGATGTCAATCAAGTTGACACCTTAGGATGATGTCGGATGTTGTGTCAGAATCCACTTGTCATGCCACGTCAGCGAAGAAATGGTCGATGGTCGGGTCGACGAAATTGAGGAAGTGTTTTTTTCAACCAATAGGAATGGTAGACAGTCGATGTTCAAGTTGGTCGAATTGGTCAGGATTTTCAATTGCCAATGAAAATCACAGATGGTCGGGTCAATCGCTTTTGCGTTGTATTGCAAATCAGCTGTCAGAGGATTGGGTCGATGGTCGATGGTCGGGTTAGAAGGTTGGGAAAAGTGTTACATGTGTGCAAAAACATTAGTCGATTGTCGATGGTCGATAGAGTGTAGATCAACGGCTCATATTTAATGGATGTTAACACCATAAAATAATAATTTTTATGCGATTTTTTGTGATTTTTGAAGGTCATTAACTTGTGGGGCGATTTTGAGGCCTTGAACGCCATTTTTATCCAATCAAAACCGATGAGAACAGAGTGTAATTTTATACACTCTATCTCTGAAACTAAAATAAAAAAACCCAAAGAGAGATATCCACTGAACTATTTCGGGCGCAAAACAGAGCTTGTACGAGAAAGTTACAGTCAAAATAGTAAGGGTAAAATTGTGGCACCGGATTTCTTCTGGAGGGCATGACTCTTTGCTCAAAAGTTTGTTTGGAAAACAAGAGTAATCTATGGAAATATTTTGATCCATAGAAGAAATCCATGGAGCCAGTTTTGGGATATGAGTACCTGAAAATGTGCAAGAAGAGAAAGAAGACACATGTAACATACAGGGGTAAATTGGGTAAAACAGACAAAACTACTTTGGACTATAACTTTCATCTCGGCCTCGGATTTAAGAAAACAATTAGTCGCTTGAAAGGTATTGAGGAGTAGAAGACATATATCAACCCTTGATTTTGAATTGGGTACTAAAATTTCTCAGAAAGTGATAAAAAAGTTTCTATAGCAATTAAAGAGTGGAAATTGCAACTTGTAAATGTTGTAACTTTTCGCTCATAACTCAAAATGAGGCATGAATATAGTCGTTGAAAAGATATTTCAGAGAAGAATGAATCTAGGGAATTAAATTTTTTAATTAATCTATTGTGTTCTTCATAAATTGATGAGAAGAATAACTTGTATTCTAATTAATGAAATGTTTTATGTTATGCATGTTCTAATAATAAGTATTACATGCACATTTCTTTTTGAATTAGAGGTACATGAAAGAAAAATTAGTTATTATATGAATATTGGAGTTATGGATGATGTCCAAGGATCTTATAGCCATAAAGAAGAGATATGAGGTCTTCATTTTAGCATGGGAAATGTTGATACAAAGTCAAATGGGAGAAGAGACAGGTAGGATCTTGTAACTACGAGAAGCATGCATAGGGAAGTAAAGAGCTATAGAAATGATAATGAAAGGATTATGAAGGCTAGGGAAGAGATAATTCAAAGCTTAAATATTTTTCATAAGTGAGTCAACAAGGACTCTGGCACCAAGCTAGAAGCTAGTGCTAGAAAATTTTCAACATCCATATCCCATAGCAAAAGGGATGATCATGGAAATGATAGGCAGTCAAGAAGCATGAGAAGATGCCATCATTCTCTAAAGAAATCCACTAGATGAACTCATACAGGTTCAGGGCCAAGGAGCATCCCAAGAATGTCTCATATTCGAAGATAGAGAAGAAGGCATGAGGCGTACATCTTGCAAGGTGAGCTTAGGAAGATCAAGCCACCAAATTTCAATGGTGAGAACAGGAAAGGAAAAGAGGTAAGGAAGCCATGTGGTGGGATCAACTTAAGAAAACCAAGCATATTGATTAGAAAATGATCTCATGGAGGTAATTCAAAGGACATTTTCAAGAGAAATATGTGCTCAATCATTATTATGAAAGAAAGATGAAAGAGTTATTTGAACTCAAGTTGGGAGGGAACCATATCAATGGAAGAATATGAAAAAAGATTCTTTGATTTGTTGAAGAGTGTTGACTTCATAAAGGATGAGAAGGTCAAAATCCAAAGGTTTCTAAGTGGGTCACTCTCCTTCTACAGTGACAAGATTCAATATGATAACCACAAAACTTTGGAAGAAGCCATAAGGAGAGAAAAGCATCTTTATGAGAAAAGCAGAGGAAGGTCAATTTTCCAAAAGTTTTGGAATGACAAGAGGAAAGTGAAAAATGGATCAAAGGTAGAAAGGTTTTAAGCCACCCTTTTTCAGGAATAACTCCCTAGAAAATCAGCAAGGTCAGTGAAACCAAAATGAGCACAATATTGCAAATTCATTTGGGAAAATACCAAGGAAGCATCATGAACAATGTTGGGGATGTGAGGGAAATCACTTATATAGGGACTCCCCTCACAAAGGAGAAAGAATGAAGACTATCCACAATATTCAGGAGGCTGAAACATAAGAAGACATGGGAGGAAACATGCCAAGGATTTATGCAGCCTTGGAAAAATATCAAGAAGAATATCAATCCCCCATGATTGAAGTGGAAAGTAAGATTGATAACCAGTCCATGGAAATTTTAATTGATTCTGAAGTTATCCATAGTTACATAAATTCTAACATTGTTGAAATATTTCACTTGCAAAGGAGTAAGCATAAGAAATCTTGGTTAGTTCAGTTAGCCACCAAGGCTAAGAGGAAAATAAATGAGTTTATTGAAGATTGTCTAATAGACATGAATGGACTTAGCACAAAGGTAGATGTGAACACCATACCATTGGGTTCATATGACTTCCTAATTGACATGGATTGGTTGGAAAAATATCATGATGTCCTAGACTGTTACAACAAAACAATCACATCTCTTGATGAAGAAGGGACGAAAGGAAATATCCAAGGAATTTAAAGAGTTGTAGTTGTTAGAGAGATTTCATTTATGCAGTTGAAAAAAAAAATTCAAGAAGGGATGTTAGATTTTGCAGCCCATATGAAAGAGACAGTCAAAGATAAAGTGGAAAGTATCGAAGATCATCCAGTCTTAAGGGATTTTAAAGATGCTTTTAGAGAAATCTATGGATTTCCATCAAAGAGAGACATTGAGTTCTCTATTGATTTGGTTCCAGGAGTTCCCTCATTTTCCAAGGCACCTTACAGAATGGGCACACCAAAACTACACAAATTGCAGATGCAGCTTGAAGAATTGTTAAATAAGGGGTATATACGTCCAAGTATATCACATTGGGGAGCCCTAGTTCTTTTTGTGAAAAATAAAGATGGAAACTTAAGGTTGTGTATTGATTTTAGAAAGCTAAATAAGATCACCATAAAGAACAAATACCATTTTCCAAGAATTGATGATTTTTTTAATCGGTTGAAAGGTGAAAGAATCTTTTTTAAGATTGACTTGAGATCAGGTTATCATCAAGTGAGGATAAAATAAAAATACATAAGTAAGAAAACATTCAGGACAAGATATGAGCATTATGAATTCACAGTAGTGACATTTGGGCTATCAAATGTCCCAATTGTTTTTATGTTCCTGATGAATGGAGTGTTCAGGGAATACCTAGACAAGTTTGTGATTGTGTTCCTATATGATATACTCATCTACTCTAAGTCAGAAGAGGAACATGAACAGCATCTAAGAACGGTGTTGCAAGTTTTAAGAGAGCATAAATTGTATGCTAAGCTAAGTAAGTGCATATTTTATCAAAAGAAGATTCACTACTTGGGCCATATAATTTCAGCAGAAGGGATAACAATGGATCCTAAGAAGATATAGATCATTAAAGGATGTTCAACACCAAGAAATGTGACAAATTTCATATCATTCATGGGTATTTCCAGTTATTACCAAAGATTCATAAAAAAAAAAAAAAATTGCAAGCCCAATCACTTATTTGCAAAAGAAGAGAGTGGAATTTGAATGGAATTCCAAGTGTAAAGAGAGATTTCAACAACTGACAGACATCTTGACAAGTGGGTCATTTCTGAAGATTGTGGATCCAGATGAAGATTTTTTTGTGTGCATTGATGCATGCAAGGAATGACTCGGTGGAGTTCTCAGTCAAAATAATTATGGGGTATGTTATGAGTCCAGAAAATTAAAATAGCATGAGAAGAATTATGCTACTCATGATCTAGAATTAGCAGTAATTGTACATGCATTAAAAATGTAGAGGCATTACCTAATGGGGAGGAAATCTGAGTTGAGGACATACCATGGTGGTCTGAAACATTTGTTTGGACAGCCAACATTAAATGCTAGAAAAACTAGATGGATAGAAGTTATGAGTGAATATGACTTTGAAATTAGGCATATACAGGGAAAAGAAAGTCAAGTGGTTGATGCACTCAGCACGAGAGCTCATGAAGTGCATATTTCATCCATCATCATGTACATGATTGATATGAATGATCAAATCATTGCAGTAGAAAATTCAAATCAGCACTATCTAAAAATAAAAGAGGCATTACAACAAGGTAATTTTCAGCAAAAATGTAATTGTTATGAGTTGCAAGAAGATGGAATTCTTCTATACAAAGGAAAAGTATATGTGTCAAATTCCAATGAGATGAAAAAAGTAGTGTTGAATGAAATGCATAATGTGTCATATGTTTGGCATCCAGGATATCAAAAGACAATTACAATTGTAAGAAGCCAATACTTGTGGTTATGAATGAAGAAAGAAGTGGCTAATTACATAGCCAGATGTCTAGAGTGTCAAAAAGTGAAGACGGAGCATAGACATCTAGCAGGTTTATTACAGCCATTGTCCATTCCAGAGTGGAAGTGGGAAGTTGTCATGGTTGATTTCATTACAAATCTGCCCAAAACAGTGAAGCAACATGATTTCATTCTGGTGGTGGTGAATAAATTAACTAAGGCAAAACATTTTATTCTAGTGAAGACTACACACAAGACAACAAATATTGCAAAAATGTACATGAAATAAGTTGTCAAGCTACATGGAGTACCTAAGGGAATAGTTTCAGACAGAGATCCAAATTTTACTTCCAATTTTTGGAAGAGTTTGTTCAAAGGATTTGGAAGAAATTTAAATCTCAATACGTTATATCACTCGGAACCAGATGAGAAAAGAGAAAGGAATAACAGAATAATTGAGAACATGCTTAGAATGTATGTAATGGATCAGCTATTAAAGTGGAATGATTATATCCACTTAATGGAATTTTATTCTAATAATGGGTATCATGCCTCATTAAAAATAAGTTTGTTTGAATCATTGTATGGTAGGAAGTATAACACACCAGTGAGTTGGGATAATACAGTAGACAGGGCAGTTATTGGGCCAAATTTGTTAAAGGAAATGGAAGAGCATATGGAAAAGATCAAGCAGAATTTAAAGACTATTGAGGATGGACAGAAAAGTATGTAGAAAATAATAGAGTGTTTATATATTTTAAAGTGGGAGAACATGTGTTCTTAAAAGTAAAAGTGAAGAGAAGTTCACTAAGATTAGGAAGTTTCGCAAAGTTGACAGCAAGATATTGTGAACTTTTTGAAATATTAGAAAAGATAGGGCTAGTTGCATACATGCTAGCATTTTCTGTATTCATGAGAATGCATAATGTATTTCATGTATCATTATTAAATAAATATGTGTCTAACCCTAACCATGTAATTGATTGAATAGTGATACAAGTAGAGAACGAAGGGGATTTATATGTGGAACCAATACACATCTTGAACCGGAAAGTCAAAGTACTCAGGAACAAGGTCATAAGGTTGGTAAAGGCTTAATGGACCTGCTATGGTCCTGAAGATGCTACATGGGAGCATGAAGAAAATATGTGTGAAGAATAACCGCAAATTTTTGACAATTTTGAAGAAGAAGAAAATGAAAGACTCAATTTTGAGTGGCTAGAGTTCTGAAACCACATCTCATAGTCCTATCCAACTGTGTTGGGGGGGCTAGTAAAAGAATGGTGCGTTCCTTGGGTTAGACATGATAAACGAATGGTACACTCCTTGGGTTAGTCCTGATAAACAAATAGTACATTCATTGGGTTGGCCCTGATAAACGACTGGTGCATTCATCAGGTTAGTGAGTTTAGAGGAACAAGGGATTATGGTTGGAACAACTATTCGAGTTGTGAAATTGCAAAATTTTATTTTCTAAATATTGTGACGTAAATTTTCATATATGGATTTTAGCATAGTGTGCGCCGAGGAAAACGCACAATCTTAGAGGAGGGGGAATGTAACGTCCCCACTATAATCCACAATATAATTAATGTTTAATGTAGATATAATGTGTGGCTACAGCCAAACGATGTATATGTGAATTGTGTTTTTGAATTTTAATAATAAAATGTGATGTTGGTTACTAAGGGGACATGGACAGAGATAGGGGATGAATTCATCCACAATAGAGTGGAGAGTCTAGGATAATAGCCAAGAGGGGTCCAAGGGGGAATTACCCATGTCTATTAATTTCATCCACATTCCTAAATTTTATTATCATTATGTATTAAACTATATGTTTTGATTGAATGTCCCCAAATCCAATCATTGAATGCATGTAAGAGGGTGGGTGTGAGAGGTCACATCTCATAGTTATTTGAAGTGTGGGGGATAAATACAATCAGCTTGGGGAAGTGTGTGAGTCAAACAAGAAATCCAAATGAGAGAAATGTGTATGGGTTGAGACAACATTTTTTACACATGGAGTTTTTGGATCATGAACAGCAAAGAGAAAGAAAGAAACAGATCTTGGAGCTAGAAAATTCATGGAGGGTGAATTCTAGAGCAAGCTCGAGTGTATTTGGAGTGTTTTTTTAGCTGAATACTGAAGAGACATTTTTTCAGGCCTGAAGAGTGAACTCCTGAGTGATTTGCACTATAACAACAAGTGTTTGTTGTTATTTATTGGTAGTTTTCCTAGCAGCAAGTTCCCTTGAGTTCTTAGCTGAGAGATTCTTGGTTACATGTACCAGAGATACCTTGATAAATGAATAGGATGCATGAGGAACTGATATCAGTGAAGGGGTATATTCATTGGGTTGCGTAGGTCAAGAGGAAGAGAGTTGGCGGAAAATTGAGATAGTTGTAAATGAATACCAATGGGTTATGAGAATTTTGAGTTGTGAATGGATAGTGAAAGACCACCCTCCTTTGTGCATTACTAGTCTCATCTTGGGGGTGACTTTCTATTGATATTTGGAACATCAATTCTATGTTTGGGTGGAACGTCCATCCCAAGCAGCCAGTTTCACAACTAATTCAAAAGATAACAGTTTTATCTGTTTTATGTCTTGTATTTATGAGTTAAATTTGTGTGCATGAACTTTGTGTATTTGAGGAGAATTTATATGTTGTTATGTTGATTTATTAGCTACATTTCATGGTTATTTTATAATGTTGTAGATGCATCTAATTTATGGTATTATACAATAATTAAATCTGTGTGAATTTTGTAGCTATAAGCCACAGGAATTTAATTGATTGTAGAATTTTCATTTTTTATGAGTTTTCTGCATCATAATGCTCCTTATATGCGTTGGGGGATATTACAAAAATAACAAGGTAATTGTGGTAAAAATTTCATCTTCTGGGTCATTATACTTTCGGAGATATAACTTCTCGAAGAAAGGGTTTTTAATTAGTCTTATACTAGTCTCAAACAAGTGTTCCAAGTAAAATAGCCATATCTTCTTCATGGAGGATCCAAATTCCATGAGACCAGTTGCATTTGAAAGAGAACAGGCCATAGTATTTTTGGTATGAATTTCAGAATCAATTATCAAATATTGGACGTGTGGTATTTTGTACAAGTGATCTCTCCATAATAGTCCAAAACTCAGCAAGGTTTGGGAAAGTTATCATAAATTTCACTTGGCACTTCAAATCTTGGTCAGACATATGACATTACAGAGAGGACATATCAGATTACTACAGGCTGAAATTTCAGACTTAGAAGGGTCGAAGTTTCATAAATACCCCAAAAGGAAATTCGATTAGGAGAAATGACTCCAAATTAAGGGTTTGAAAGGTACGTAACTTACAATTGGCATAACTGTTTATTGGAAAATTTGTTCTTGGTGATTCAAAATTTGTGATAAAGAGGAAAAAGAGAAGTATTATTATTTTTATTCTACATGGCTCCAAAAAATATTTCAACACCAATTATGCAACTACTGCTACTGCTTCCTCGCTATAGTGAGGTGAGCCATAATTCACAAATTTTGTGCTATACTAGATGACAGAATTTGTCGTAATTCTGGCACAAATTTCATTGAGGTAGGCGGAGATCGAGAAGTACCAAGTGTGAGCGAGCGATAAACAGCCAAACTTCCATATCTAGTCGATCGAGTGATAAAGCATCATTAATTCCATTTATGCATATCCATTTATACATTGATTCTAATATATTACTCTCTATCCATATATAGATTGATACTAATGGATATATACCTATATATATATATATATATATATATATATATATATATATATATATATACGTAGCTAACCACCTGAGCCAGCTCGAAAGAGGACCATGTAAAATCCCCCCAGTTTGGTTCTTCAAAAATCACCGAGTACGAACGCACATCTAGGCCGTCGGGTAGCTGCTCACCATTCCGAAGTATATATATACGGTTCCAGAAATGAAATTGCTATTCCCAATCCAGACAAGACATTGATTTGTTCATGAAATGCTTGTCATTCCATAGGATCTCCCATTCGTAAAAAAGGCCTTCTATTATTCGTAAATACCAATTCGTTATCTGATGATATAGTGAAACAAATGGTGACGAAAATCGATCGGAGCTGTATAAATGATTATCAATGGAGGATCGGGGGTTTTTTGACCAATTCTTCGAGTATGCATCTATTTCCGATTCCGAGAAAGATCCGTCTTTCACGTTCGAGGAATAGGAAGATCAATTTTTTCGGAGGATCCGGCCAACAACCAGATCATGTAGCAATAATGAATGCAGATAGGGAGTCCTCGTTCATACTCAAAGCTGATCGATTACAAATACCTATCGTATCTTTGGTGGATTCGAATATCCCATTAGGATTATATAGAGGAATAACTTATCCCATTCCAGTGAATGATTCTATACAGTTCGTATATCCATCTCGTAATTCGATCACGAAAACAGTTCCTTCTGAATGGGGAAAAATGCGATGGATGAAGGAGGGGAGAATGACTCATCGATCAACTTCTTCCAATGAGAATTACCATTGCATGCACCAATCTACAAGTCGATGAGGTCGGTCGAGTGGTCCCAGTTGGATATGGGTGTCTGTCTATGGATTGAACAAGATTCCCCATTTGGTTGGAACACTGCTGGTTGGTTTCTAATCGTGGTGGTCGGTACACAACAGCCAATGTCCCTCTTGACTTACTCGATATTATCTTTCATATTTCCTCGATCTTATATTTCATCTTTCCTCGATCTTATATTTCATCTTTCCTCGACCTTATCTTTCATATTTCCTCGACTTACTCCTGTATCAATTCGTTACACCACCCTCATAGGTAGAACGAAGATCGGATAGCTTATGCTCTTGCCCAAGCCCCCTTTATCCTCTCCCTGGACTGAAGCTTCCTCCTAGGCAGAGCCCCCGCAAGCAACCCAGCCCAGCTTCGATCTTGATCTCCATCCATATCCTCTCATTCATCAACCCTCGATCGGCACCTACCTTATGGATGGACGTCGTTTTCCGCCAACCTTTAATGATTCGATCAAACCTTTAGTTGATTCGACCAACCTTTAAAAGAACGTTAGCTTAGAGGTAGGCTATACCTGAAAACCAAAGAGAAAAAGAAAACCTTAAAACCATAGGGGAAGAGTATAAAGGTTTCTTGAAAGCACTTAAAAGGTATGAACGTGACCTTAACACCACTTTGGGGATAAGAGTACGTGGGAAATTAGAACCTGAAAACTGGTAGTTTCAACGTTATAGATTTGCTAGGGGGTAAGAATGGCACAAACATTTAGAAGTTCAGGTTTAAAGAACTTAAAACTGTAGGGGAAGAAAGGGAAAGATCAAACCTTAAAACCGTATATAAGGGTAGGGTTGTATAATCTATTTGCTTTCTCAAAAGGATAGAACTAAAGAAGGGTTACCTTCAAACAACCCACCCTTAAGAATGGAAGCTCTTTGAGGGGAATAAATATAAGTGGATAACCTGACCTTCGTTATGAGGGATATCCTTCTCTCTATGCTCAAGGGATAACAAAAATTCACACACAAATTAAGGGGCACTACAGAGCACGTATGATAAGACGCCCGCGCAAGGACCTAAATTCCCATTAGGAGGTTTAACCAAGGACCTGTGGAAGTCGGGGCTACCCCATCCCCATGGAAACCAGTGTCCTGAGGGAGGATTTCAGAGGCCTTCTAGTAGCACGGACCTATTTCCTCTCCAGGTCATGCGAAGGAGGCCAGTCCAGGATCCTACTGTTCCTCTACAGACAAAGACAACAAACGCACGGATCTGTACCTCTATGCACAACGCAAGAAAGCTAGACAATCTCATTAGAGAGAAGCGTAGCTCAGGTTATCACTTACCTGAGATAGATTGAGATAGTGGCGGCCAGCCCGATCAACCCTTCACATTTTAACCCAGGCTTCAAAGAGCCCTTCCTGATTTCACTCTAGTGAAGCTTCTCAAGATCAATACTTCTAGTTGGCCTTGAGAATCTTATGGAGGAATTCATTCACCCTGCTATTACCAACCCTCTCCTTATCAATCAATAAAGAAATCAACTGGATATTATCAAAGAGCGAAGGACGCATCGTATAATATTGGTGCTAAAACTGAAGCTTATTTAACATATAAAGGATCGGCGCGGTCATCCAATCGGGTTCCGCCTACTGCTAATCAAGGTGTTCCCTCTGTTTTGGGATTTATGGGTTCCACATATTACTAACATATCGCTCAGGGCTGCTGGTTCGGGGTGTTCCACCTCCGACTGTTAAGGGTGTTCAACCTTGTATTCCTCCTATTGCAGATGCGGGTCTTGATGAGTCAACTAAGGTAGTTGGGCATCGTTTGTCTTTTATGGTAAGCCGCAGTCTTGAACGATTATTAATATTTGAATGATGCACTTGCTCCTGTCAAATCGTACAGCAGTGTGGCAGCCCTGAGCGATATACTAAATGGTAGAAGCGGGTCGGTCAACTTTGTTGTGTGTAAGTGATTTCCAGTTGTTGGGATGGGCTCTGCGCACATAGATCAGGGTGGATCAGGAAGCACTTGCCCATGTCTCGGACCAGGCCGGAGCTGCCTCTTATGCTATTGATCTAGTAGTGATTGGACCTTTTCCAGGTTGAGATAAAAACCCCGTAGCAAAGGCAGGAACATAGGTTGGAGCAGGCAGCCTTGAGCAATATATAAATTGATTGGATATGGAGATCGATATCCAATTACTGTTTGGGCGGATTCAGTTGCATTCGTTGGATATCCCATTTACGAAGGAAGTTCCATCAAACCCCTATACGAGCTGGAATATCACCGAATTGCGACCATACCATCAGACGTTCATTTCTAAAGCTAGTTGTTTAAGATTCTTCAGTTCCAAAGCCAGTTGTTTAAGGTTCACCCGTAGCAACATCATAGCCAGGACCAGGCACCAAGCAAGCATCAGAAGGGCGGAGTTTTCCCAACAATAGCAGATTCAGATCTACACCCTTCAGTCGCGGATTAAGCCTCTGTTCAAAAGCTAGTATCCTCACCGCACTATATATCCCACACCTATCTCTGTTCCAATTCCAATTCCAGATCGGGATGCATATCCACGTGACGTACACGTTTTTCCAAGAACAGAGCTAGTCGTTGATTGATGACCCAGGTAATATCGCACCTACTAATAATGATATATTGCTAAAGGAAACCCCGGAAAGAAATGCGCAGATGCAACCTTATGGATGGAGAAGCATAAAGGGGATACAAAGGGAAGAAGCGAGTTTATGTACCAGTATCTGAGCTAGTTCCAGAGCTGGTTGACTCGGTTTACCCAATGCCCATTAATGAAGTTGAACCGTCTCTACCAGTTTCAAAGCGAGTAGTTTAAGACACCATATTTGTTAGTCCATAGCGGTAGATCCAGCCCTAGAGGGCATGAACTATACCCTTGTCAAACCCATGCAAGTACGAGGCACATGAGCGTCGGGCCAGAGGGCCTAGTCCTAGGGAGATAATAGGCATGTGTGAGGAAGCATAAAGGCAGGAGTTTCATTTATATATTCAAATCCAACAAGTACATAAGCCGAGAGAGTAGCTACGCGGAAGCATTTCATTACCCAGTTTGAGCTCGAGCAGATCTAGATCCCGTGCCATAACCCGTTGATCCGGGACCAGAACTAGCATTCTAACTAGTAGATCCATTTATAGGTAAGCGCTAAAGCAAAGCGAGGTCCTACTATTGCTACTACAATAAGGTTATCGCACTTAATTAATAATCATTAAAGTATTAATTAATCAAAGGAGAGCGGGGCATAAGGTAATTTTCTCTCGGGATCATCTTATCTTTGCAGTTTACCTTGACTACTTACCTTTCCCTTAGACTGTTCCCGATAGGTGAACCCTACCTAAAGAGTGGGCCGTGTTGTCCTTCCCCTCACTGAATTGGCTATTGCGAAGGGGAATATTTCTTTGCATAAGGTATGACCAATGATGTTACTCTATGATGGATGAGCTTACACAATGCCGGTTCGACTAGGTTATACAGAGAGCTACACAATCAATGCAGGTGAGATTAGGAAGGTTACACGATGCATTCCAGTTCAATTTTGATGTTTATTTGCTTGCGTTGGTAAGGGCGTTGGCGATAGTGATAGAAATAGCGATGGAAATGGCGTTGGCAAGGGCAGATACACTTTCCCCTTTCAGTTTGCCTGCCCCATTCAATACGCCATCCCCCCAGTACGCATTCAATCCACATTACCACTTTCCCCATTACCCTTTCAGTTTTACCGCCACATACAACTAGCCACGGGGGCCCCCTCAAACCCCCTGATACTTCACAAGGACCAGGATGCCACACAGGATACCAGCAGAATGAACTTGAGAACACCAACTGCTTGAGAGCTTGGTTACATGATACGATTACCACACGATACAAGATGAGGTTACCGATAAGAGGTTACACTTTGAGGTTAGCTTACACAATAAGCGAGGTTAGTAAGTCAGTCAGTGAGTCAGTGAGTTAGTCCGTTAGTCAGTAAGTGGGGGTGACACAATGAGGTTTTCCAATAAGGTAGGTGTTTACGATGAGGGTTGGTTACCAATGAGGGTCGGTTACCAATGAGGTTACAYAATTCAGGTCGAGGTAGATGCCCAGTTAGCACAAGTATCCGGGAGATGCCCAGTTAGCKCAAGTCTTCAGTAGATGCCAAACTAGCGAAAGTATGAGGGATTGATAGATAGATATGGAAGGATGAAGTCTTTGGTAGATGCCCACTGGAAGGAAAGAAGTATGAGGGATTTATAAATAAATGATGCCCTGTTAGCGAAAGATTTTAGCGAAAGCTTTTGGTAGATGCCCTTTTAGCCAAAGTATTTTGGAGATGCTTTAACCCCCGTATTTCAATGGTTGGTAGGTCTTTAACACCCGCACCTTCGCACCCTTAACCCCCTATTGAAGAACCGGCTACATCCCAAGAAAGCCCGCATTGAAACTATAATTCCTTGCCCTGTCGCTGGAGGAACCATACTTCAAGCTCGCTATCACCAGATAAGTCTTTCAAGCTTGCCTTCTTACCGGGTACGTATTATCACTGGAAGGAGGAATCATCTTTCCAGCTTTCCTTCTTACCTTCATAGTGAAAGCTGGCTGGCATCACTGGAAGTGTCCTTCAAGCTTCCCTTCCTAATGCGTAGTTAAATCTTCCCTTCTGACCGGAGGAGTCTTTCACCAGCATCACAGGAACTTTCTTTCAAGCTGTTCGGCATCA
This sequence comes from Picea sitchensis, assembly GCA_010110895.2. Taxonomy (NCBI): domain Eukaryota; kingdom Viridiplantae; phylum Streptophyta; class Pinopsida; order Pinales; family Pinaceae; genus Picea; species Picea sitchensis. The sequence continues at coordinate 62,048 of SNQJ01S0004253.1, forward strand.
CCTGATCTTGACTTCAAGCTTGCCATCTCACTAGAGGAAGTGAAGGAGTGTGAGTGTGGTGCAATGATTACCCTTACAACCGAGATACTCCCTGGCATGACGTGTTACCACTGGACCTGGACGGATACACAGCCCGAGAACCCTCGATCCCTAGAACCTCATACCTCCAGCCTCATCCCTCCATCCATAACCCTATCTATCTTCCATCCATCCTCGATCCTTCACCTTGATCCTCAACCTCGACCCCCCTACCCTACGGAGAACTCTACCTTCTACCCTATGGAGAACTAGACCACCCTACCTCGACCTCGAACTCTACCCCACATAGAAGACCTCGACCCTAGAACTTGACCTCTAACTCTACGGAATCATGGAAATGTTCCTACCTCGACAGTATGGAAGAAAGGAATGAACAAGCGTTATATACGATTATTCACTGTTTGAGTGAGGTTCATACGACAGTCAGACATAGTTGATGCCAAGAAAGAGGTCAGTGCATGTGGTCACCAATAAGGAAGTGGTCATTGACAGGAGGTGGTCGATGATAACCAGGGGCCCGATAAGTAAGTCTTACCTACGATATTATTACTTACGGTGGATGATATACAATGAGAGGAGCATAGGCCAATCAATTTTGAGGGACAAGTTGGTTGATTTGTTTATGCCAACCGGAAGTCTTCTGCCCACCAGGAGTATTCAACCGGGATATTTGGGAGGAAGGAGTTTGAGGAGCTGGATTCTTTTTATTCTGCCCGCTATGAGTCTTCTGCCAGGGGTGAGAATCAGTCACCATAACTCTTACCTTTAGCCTTTCCACCAACTTATGTACAAGTCCACCAAATCTAACAAAACCTTTTATACTAGAACGTACCGCAAGGAGGAGGGACTAGTAGGGCCATTAAGGGAGGTGCACCAATTACCCAAACTTATTCTCCACCCAGCAGTACATTTCTCTAAGAGAAATCCCCTTTCAATTCATACTCGACAAGGGAACCCCCAAGGTTCCATTCCCAATAAAAGAGAAGTTACCCATCTCGGGAGAGATGTACCTTGTTTTTCCTCCATATTTAAGAGAGAAGATGTACCCGCGACATAGAGTTAATGGCTAGCTAGACGTGTTGCTAGAGTTAGTTGACAATGCAATTGTAAAGAAAGGAAGGGGCGGGAAAAGAACAGCATTACTATGTGATGTGAACAATAGCTATTTGTATGGGACCTGGGCTATGTGCAATGAGAACTAATCTTCACACCGATAGCGAGTTAATACCTTGTTATATACGATGCACCATTCGGGAATCACGCAATGGAAGGGTCCTCAGGAAAGGGGATAGGTCTTCTTCTCAGCGGAGATGGGAGGGAGGTTGAGCCTTTCACCTTTAGCCTTAAGCCAAGAAGAGCCTTTACCCTTGAGACCCTCTTTAGCAAAATCCAACAAGTGCAATAGCTCCTAATCTATGGAAAGCCTCATTCATGTTAGTTCAACGTTGTCTATAAGTGTGGGAAACAGTGAGGTGGGTGAGGTACAAAGAATAATAAAATCTAAATATGAGGTACATTAAGTGGCTCGACCCAAAAAGGGAGAGGAACAAAGTCAATAAGAAAGAATAAATGAAATATAAGGAAGGCATGGAATGAATCATATCCATTAGAAGGTGTCTGAAGACAAGTTTATTTGCATATGAAACATAAGATAGGTTGGGTCTGAATCATTATGATTTTCATATGGGGTCAAGAACTCAATAGTCGTCTTTGGCTGGGCACCATAATCTTCAAGTCAAGGGTCATAGAGATAGAACTTACTCGAGGTAGGAGGGGCTGGTATCTCTATACACGTTTTTCCACCAATAATCTCCAGCAGTCTCCATGCACTCACGCACAATGATCCAATGACAAGTTGGTTGTTCCTGTTCACCCCACCCACTTCAATTCATCATGTAGGCGGCTTCAAAGGGAAATAGCAAAGTGAAAAGTGCCTCCATAGTAGGATAGATCTCATAAGGTTTCTGGCTGTAGTTCTTCAATCCAAGCAGTCCCAAGAATACAAGGCTGGTTGGGGGGTTGGGATGCTATAGTAATTCCAACTTACATTCATTCTTCCAACTAAAGGTAGAAGGCCATGTTCTTCTAAGTGCCCACCCAAGCAAACAACATAAAACAAAGTCACCAGTCTGTTCTATACAACATCTACGTTAAGGTAAGCTAGTCTACCCAGGTTGGTAAAGAAAACAGATGGGTTGGTCCTGCTTTCTTTGGTTGTTGGGACTTCTCAAAGTTATCGCTACCGCTTGTTATAATAGGTACGCCTAGAAAGCCTTGTTAGATTGGCTGGCCAAAATGAGCTTTCCTGCCCAGGAGCCTTGTTAGAATTGCCCGAAGTTCTGGAATAAGCTCGCTTGCAAGATATATATCCTTAATTCCAGGAGCTTCAAATAGCCTGAAGAGTCACTTGGAGTCTTTTTAGATTTGATATTCCTAGAAACAAGCAAGCCTTGAAGCCAGCCGGTAAAATAAGGAAGGGCTAACAGAAAGAACCAAGCCTACTTCGAAGAGCTAAAACCTAAAACTCAGAAGCTTTGTGATAAGAAGAGGATCGGCCGAAGAAGGGGGAAATATTTCTTATTTTCCTAGAATGCCCGACCTTGGGCTGGTTATGAGTTTTGCTTTCTCAATCTGTTGGGAGGAGGAAAAAATTAAAAATGAAAAAACAATTGAATTATTGCTTATTCCTATCCAAATGGGTGGGTGTTTTCGGGGTTTTAGGCCATTGATCCATCTGAGTCCCAAACTCTCTTTTTTATTAAGCCAAATTGGGATTTAATGCATTTATGCTTAGTACTCTTCTATAGAATTTAGGGATGCTGCAGTTAGAGCATTATGCACTTAGTTTCAAACCGATTAGATTCCTTTTTTCCCCCTACACTCTTTATAGTTTATTTTGATATCATAACCCCACTTCGCATCCAAAGGAACTTTTTCTTTTGTAAGATTGGCATTTTGTATTTTTCACACTGCTAGGGAGGATGTCCGACTGGCTAAACTAGTCTTGCTGCAATTTCTGGGATGAGGATTACTAGGTGGGAGGAATGCAATCACTGCCTATTGAATCGACCTGTAAGGAAATTGAATATTTATGATAAGGAACTAGATAATATGATTGTATACAATCATATCTCTCATTATAGATATATATATGATGTAATTCTCTTTCCTAAGAAGGGAGAGGAATGGAGTACTCGACAAGGTAGGAGGGCGAGGGGGGTTACTTACGTGTTTCCTGAATGGATAGATTGTGATGGCAGGCGAAATGAATGAAAGGGCAACTGCTGGGAGAAGAAAACCCGGTGGATAGGAGTAGGAGAAGAAAGTCGACCGGATAAGGATTTAATTCAATTACTTAAGTGATTATTGCTTGCCTGAGAGAGAACTATATCTCCTTATATCCTCTTTCGATACCTGCCTAGAGATTATCTCTTTATACCCAGATCTCTCGAACTGAGATATTCTCGATTGAGACCTGCCCGGATATCCATCCATTTCGACCTAATGATGACGATGCACTTTATGGATTGCTTTCTTTGATGCTAGAGGGAGTCAGTTGCTGCTTTCGGCTGGTCGAATAACCCCCGGCTTGCTTATGATTGCTGGCTAGAAACATCTATACTTCAATCCTCCCATGGGGACTAGGTAGGTCCCATACATATAGAAACCTGGCAGGGTTGGTTGTTTATGTTTTGATCCAAGTTCCCATCAGACAATGATATTGGAATGGGTGGAGAGTAAATAATATAGGGGAATGGGTGCACCTCACACTGAAGATTCATCTCTTGCATAAATTAAATAAAGGGTACCTTACTACGGATTAAGACAGAGATATTGCATTGAACTTACTACGGCTAATAGTCTCGACTAATGTCCATGGAACCTAAAGCTAAGACGGAAAGCAAGTAGTCTAATGACCACTGACGATGATTGACTACTTGGCACCGAGTATAGCTTCTAGCAAAGACTTTCCTTATGATGGCTGTTGTGCGGACCAGGCAGAAGGAAGAGAATAAACACTAGGTTCAACTCCGCCTATCAGGGGCAGGTTTAAGAGGGATTCCTTGGCCTAAGAGAAATTTCTCCCACTGAAATGGAAACATCAAAGGTCATGAAAACATAAAAGGCAGGAGAATAAGGGCGGAAGTGGGATCACGCGGAGTATGAGAGGTTTCAATAGTTTTGTCCAAAGAAATAATCTTAGAGATATACTTTTTATAAATGCGAGTTATACTGGGTAAAACTTTAAGGCCAACCCCGTGTGTTGCAAGCTAGATAGGTTTTTGATCTCTCCGGACTGGGAGGATAAGTTTGGGGGTTTCATTGGCTAAGCTCTTGGAGAAAATAGAGAGTCTTTATAAGAAGGAGGAAGAAGGTAGCCTAGAGGGTCCGAAGGAGAGTTAGACCTAAAATCAAGGGTGATTATGAGCAAATCATTAAGAGAGAAGAGATTAGTTGGTGCCAAGCCTACGTTTGCTTGGCTCGAAAGAGGCAACCCTTATTATAACAGAGCACGCTAAAGCTGCAAGAAAAGGCCTTACCTGTATAGTCAAGGATTGTGAACCTTACTATACAAGCAAGAAAAGGCCCCTATATATAACAAGGCGTGACTAAGGCGCAACGGTGGTCGTAGATCAGTGACCGCAAGGGATGTGAGTGCGCTCTGATATCCGACCTCCTAGGCACCAAGCAAAGGATTGACTTCGCTAACCAGCCCTTATCATCTCAACTGAAGCATCTATTATAATAGAAGTGGAAGGGGCATACCTTGAATACAGATCGAGATTCACTCTGGCACTGACTTAGGAATACTTGCTGAAATGAAAGTACCAAGGAAAGAAGAGCTAAGAAGAGCGGGAAGATATCTATGAAAGAGAAAAAAATCGTACCTCGCTAGCCAATGAGAGGAAATAGAAAAACTAACAAAGGCAAGGGAGGAGAACTAAATTGAATAAAGGAATTTGTGTTTACTACTGATAGTGATAGCATCAAACTAGGCGGGGAAAGAGAACTCATTAAAGAAATCCCTTTTAAAGCACATATTTAGCTTGGCCCAAGTAAAGTAAGCCTAAAGAGCCCAAGCGATATAGGCGGCGATTGAGAAGCTTTTCCACACTTGAGCGGGCAGATCCATTAGAGCCCTTGCTAGACTCTCCCTCAGACCGGAATGCAATTGGCTTAAGAAAAGCAAGCAACTGTCGATCAGGCAAGAGAACATATTTACAATTCCAGGGAAGGATGACCGAAGACCACTTGGAATAGATAAATTGAAAAGAAGCTAACTGGGAAGAGGTATTGAAGGAAAGGAGAGATTCCACAGGACCGGCTACCACAGAATTATATCGCAAAGACTGATAGAGCACGGACCAACTAATAGCTAGAAGAGAGAAAAGCGGGCAAGCAGACCGGAGACATATTGAAAGGAAGGGCGGGAATCGATACCATCAGACAGTACAGCGGCACCGGAAAGAGATATATTTATTTACAGACAATCATTTGTTAAACAAGCAACAGACAACGGATAGTTGACCGAAGACTGATGCCGCCATGTGTATCCACCTATCAACCAAAGCCCCTAGCCTGCCACTTGAAGGGATGCAAGGGAAGATATTGAACAAAGAAATCGATTAAGGGATTGTCGTAGGCAGGAACGCTTGACTTAACAATTATGTTATGTACTATATGGCATACTCTTGTCCCATACTCCACGCTACTATACTAAATTAGGGGACTAGCCTAGCTATTTCAGGGGGACGCTCCTAACCTATCAGTATGAGCACGTTATACGCATCGTATGTTCCCCCTTCACCCCGCTACTTCAATCCCTATATGCGCCTATTACACAAGTACTATCATTAAGGGCAACAGATGTGATAGCAGGCAGGGAACTCATTCAAAAAGAAAGAAATTAGCGGATTGACTTAGCTGCGGCTCCCGAAGCCCCGGACCTAACGAATCACTTTGATTGCTTGTGCTTGTTTGGGGGCTCCAACTATTCCTCTTTCTTCTGCTTCCTCGCTGCTCCGGCCCTTGCCCTTGTTTCTCTTGCTTGTCTGCTTAGTTCTCTCTCTCTCTTGCTTTCCTGCTTGGTGGCAATGAATTAATTGTTGAATGGCCCTAACTCTTTATTAAGCAAATGATTGTTTATCGCAGCAAGTTGAAGTGCTATCGGGGGTGACCTCCTCTCTAAGAGTGCCTGCAATCTCCCGCAATATTGGGTGTTTCACATCGAGTTGAGGGTTCTCTCCAGCATTGATTTCACCATAAGAATCGAGTCTATTTGTAATTCGAGTCCCACATTTTTGTTTCTCTTAATTAAGGTTGAGTCTGGTTATTAGATCCATAACTTCTGCTGGAGTGAGTGAATCACGGAATGTGACTTTAAGGCAAAGGTATAGTGGTTTTCTACTCAATGTGGCAGAACTTGTATGTCTTACGGGAATGAATATTAATGAGGGTGATCAAAAAATGGTGTGCAGAGAGAAAGGAGATACAATGGCAACGGGAAGGAAAATAATCAAAAAATTGACCGGACGCATGGAAATATAGAAGTTAACCTAAATGTGCCCCATACGAAACTTTTTTCATTTCAGCAAAACCCAACAATAGTTGAGGAAGAGTCGGACGTCAAGCACTAAGTTACTTGAGGATATAAGGGCGTGATAACCCTTTTTGCATAGCTCACTCTGGTAAGTGATAACCTGACCTTCTACAATGCTACTATGCTATTATATATGTAATTATGGTGGGTGAGGCAGCGAACTCTCAACCAACGGGAGAGGATGCGAAATCACGCTCGACTGTAAGGAGAGGAAGCTAACTCGATAATATTCGATAACATCTCCTAAAATCCCATGCGTATATAATGGATCAGGACTCCATGATCGATCATGCAGTCGTGATCAGACTTACCTCATCGATGAAGCTAAGAGATGTCGAAGATGAATAATCGATAGATTCGCTCTTATATATGTAATTATGCATTATGAAGTCAATATTTCGACCAACTCCGAGCTGCTATTATATATGTAATTACGTTATTTCAGAATATCTCGATTTGAATGCTGAAAGTTCTTCCAGTCATTCATTATATATGTCATTAGGAAGGATTTCTCTTGTTCCTCTCCCTCCTGCATCAGAAGAGCTTGTTCCTCTCCCTTATGGTCGATCGACTATGTTCCTCTATCATTTCAGAAAGGGAGTAAGGGGAGAATGGCTACTTCGAGCCCGGGGACAAGCGCAGGGTTTCCCTAAAGGTAACCCGAGCGATGAGCTTCTCCTTACACCCAGGACAAGGGATAAGAAACCTCCAGGAGGCAAGGGGAGAAGAAGTAAAACCTTCGGCAGTGCATACAAGGGCGAGCGGACCACCAAAGGGTAGCGTAGCCACCGTAGTTTGCACTATAGGAGGGCTTTACTGAAGATCCCATTGCAGATAGGAGGGCTTCTTATCCCGTAGTCCTAGGGTGATAAATTGTTTCCCTTATGAGCGCAGAGATAGAAGAACCATAAGGTACCAAGAGAGTCTGTACAAAGTGCATATACACCCTTATTTGTTTGTTGCCTCATTTATTCTCTCAAAGGCACCTGCCTCATTCTCTCAAAGGCACCGACGGGTCAGACCAATCCCGACCCCTTCCTTCCTTTACTAAGGGCCCTAACTCACTAAATGAAGCAAGTGGGTTATCATCTGGTTAACATCCTTATATAAAGAACTACGCGAAGAATCCCTAATTTGAAGGTCTCTCATAGAGGGGGAAATGGCTGATCCATTAGGGTGCCAAGTGGATTAGGCCAATCATACCTATCTATATCTAGTTGGGGATGGGTCGTGAGGGTTTCGATCTTGGTGTGAAGTATGAGTGAAAGAATACTACTATATTAATGAGTTTTATTAAAGTCCCCGTGAAATTAATTCATTAGGGCCTACCTTTCTTAGCCAATGGCCTAAAACGGGGAAAGGAAAGGTGAGCTTACCCTTTCTTAGGTAGTGGCCTAAAACAAGGAAAGGAAGGGTGAGCTTACCCTTTCTCAGCAGAACAATTCCTTAGGGCCCCCTTATAAGCCGAACAATTCCTAATTTCCTGATGTAAATCAAAAAAATTCCTTATTTATCCCTTCGGGGATCGAATGAATGAACGAAAAGGATATTGAGTTAATGGATCTAAACATCTAAAGACCCCTCCCTTAGGAGCTTGTGCTCAGGGTTGACCTGTACCTATACTGAACCATGCGTTTCTGTGAATTATTGGGCCTAAATATCTATTGAAGCTTCTCGTTAGCCAGAACCATATTTCAGGATCTATCTATCTCACTATAGCTATAAATTGAATAGGGAGAATTCCATTGGGAGATAGATGATAAATTCGCCTTCCCGTACCGCACGAGCACTAATTTTTCTATATTGCCGAGCAGTGAGGGAATCCAGCATATTTTTACCTCGTCTTTCCCGTAACGTCATGTCCGTAGATAGGGTAAAGCAATCCCGATGGATGGGGGCCATGGGCGGCGAAGCCTGTGGTGGGGCCAGAGTCAACCTGTAGTTGGGAAGGGCAAATGTGGACCGAATATCGGGATGGACTTTCTCCTTTCATTTCAAACAGTTGCATGGATATGTACCTTAGTCTATTTGTCTCTCGTCTTTGTATTTATATATTCTAATTTGTACCTTTTATAATGGGGCGGAGCAGGGTTGGTACTACCTAAAGTAGTTTCCCCTCTAAATTCTTCTACCCCCTCCCTTGAGAATTAGGGGTCTTCCGAGACCCATAATGCCTTAGCAGGGGCATATGTTGGGTGCCTAATTGCAAACTTATCGCTTGAACACCACTCACTCGTAGGATACCTGACTTCCTAGTCTGCCAAGCCAAGGTGGAACTTCTCCTTACAACTAGTATGTCAAGGATCGTGAAATAGGGATGCAAGCATGCATATATAAGATATAATATGACGAGACAAAATTCTATAGATGATCGTTTCGTTCTAGGGAGAGATCTCGATTTTAGATAAAAAAATATTCCAGTCAAAAGGGTCCGACGATGGATTCTTTGATCAATTTCACTAGAAAAAAGAGTTATAATCATATGAACAAATCGGATATTTATCTCCTGGCGATAGTTCCTCAGGCAGGTTGAATCCCTCCTGGCTTTATTCCCGAAATAATAACAAGTATAAAGTTCGTTCCTAGCCTTCCACCGGTTGGACTACCTGCGGAGCGAACAAAGACTTCCACCTTATCTTATCGGCGGGATGACCTTCCACCTTATCTTATCGGCTCGGCGGGGCTACCCTTCCAAGAGGATAATCTATCTATTGGGGAATATATCCTTTGCTTTGGGGAATATTGATTGGATGGTAACTAATATAGTATAGCAAATGATAGAGGGAATGACCCGTAAATAGGATAACAGAAATGGGAAAATGGTCAATAGCTACATCTAAGTCTCTCACAAAGAAGGATTCTATTCTTCTAAGTCTCTCACCTCACAAAGAAGAATTCTATTCTTCTAAGTCTCTCGAAAGAAGGGTTCTATTCTTAAATACTAAGTGAAAGAAGCCTCCCCCTATTTTGAGTAAGTAATTCCTTTTAGTCCCTGAAGCCCTAGGAGATCTAAAATTCCTTTGTAAGTAATGCCTATTGAGAGAGCCCCCTATTTATAAGTAAGTTTCGATGAGTTCAAGATCAATGAGTATCGAACTTCACTTATATAGCCTAAAGGCCTTTCAGGACTTCTCTACCGAACAACGAGACGAATACCTCAACGCCCTTCGGGACTTATATAGCCTCAACGCCCTTCGTGAGATTATATAAATACCACCTTAAGGCCCTTTGGGACTTATCTTCTATACAGAACTAATGAATGGCCAATCGAGAGCTAAGCTACACCTAATATAGATATCGATTGTATATAGATATCCCAGTGAAATGGCTAAAAGGTATATCCCGGAATGACCTCCCCGGGCAAAAATAGTGAGATAAGATAAAAATATTACCGGAAGCACGCCTAAGATAAGAAAGAATGCATCAGATGGTGAAAAGGTTGGAAGATCCGGCCTTTTAGTCTCTCCCTATATAATATAGAATATATCTATATAGGCTTTCACTTCTACCATTCATTTTCTGTTTCTCCGCTTGCAATCTTGCTTTACAGTCCGCTCCTAATCCTTCTCTCTCGAAGCTTGAAAGCAAGGTTGTCTTTCCAACGCTAGCTAAGTTATTTCATAAATAGATGGAGAATCGCTCATCGTACAGGGTTTCGGAGAATCGCATGGGTTCGCTCCCAAATAAAAGTCCCTCAGTCAAGGTTAGTATGAACCCCACTTGTGCAAGCACAATAAGGTTTTAGGATTAATAAGGTGTAGGTCGTAGTCGGGAGGGCCAACCAACACATTCCAACCTATGGCAGGTAAGGGATGTTGTGCGGAGAGTGGACAATCAGCAAGTGATCGGCACAGAACCATTGGTATGAGGCTGTATCAGTATCTTGCATTATGCTGTAGGAGGGAATAAACCTATAAGAACCAGTAGGTAGGTCCTTACCTTGCAGTAGTAGGTCGTAGAAAGCCTAGGTAGGGACCGGAATGCTCATCTTAGGAAGATGATCATATATCTATATATATATGCCTTTCAAGGTTGGTAAGGTAAGGCCTGGGAAGGCGAATTAGATCCTAAGGAGCAGCACGTATTCCCATTTATCCATAGCCACCCTTCTTTTACTCTCTATTCAGGCTCTCTCTGCAAGTAGTATATACCTTTTTAGGCACGAAGTGTGTGTCCAGACCTTGTTATCTAGCACACAAACCCCTAATATAATCAGCACTTCTTGCAGGGCCAAGTTTTAGACCCTACACCGAGTGGTTTGCTCACTTATTTCCTTGGCCAAGGATATAGTAATAACTCCATAGCAGATGTACCTACATAGTATTGCTTCCTTTTCAAGTAAAGTATCGACTCAGAATGTCCCTCTAAGTAATTACACGGTACTATTGTAGTCAGATAGATAGAATAAAGAGAAGAACTCTGAGTAAATCGATCACGAAATGAAGTTAGTTCAATCTCACCTAGGTCAGAGACCTTACCTTCTAGTCTAAGTATTGACCTTACTGTCCTTAGATATTTCCTTACTGACCTTCCTTCTCCAACCGACCCAATGCCTTCTCCAACCCACCCTTCCCCATGACTTACCTTCTCCAAACCTTCTAGCTAGATACCTTGCCTTCCCTCTTAAACCCTTATAGCCTTGCGTCAACCTGGGAAAGTACCCAATCTTGGCCAGGAGAGAGGATAGGTTTCTCCTTGGCTTTAAGCCAAGCTAGGTTTGTTTCTGGTGACAAATTCCAGGAAAGTATTTACAAATGCGAGTCAAAGTCTCTGAATCTACGAATATCAAGGAGATATCTCTCTTCCCCCTAAGAGAATAGGGATGTTCCTCTCTAATAGACATACATACTCAGACAAGAGTGGGAACCATCGCCCCTCTTTGGATTGGAGATTAAGAGAGTTAGGGATGCATGAATGAGTGGGGCTCTCTGTCTGTTTGATATGAAGCGCATGTAGAAGCGAGGGGGTAGGTGTTAGGATAGGCGTACGTTTTAGAAAGGATATCAGGAAGGAACGTTTGCAGGCAGGAAACGCGAAGGTGGCCTATCGGATGGGTAGGGGTGGGGAAGAATGCTTCTTGTTTTTTCGGTTATGCTTTCTAGAGTCACTTGAATACCTCTTATTAGAGAACGATCAATGATTAAGATAGAATAACCCTGATACTCCTTACTGGGGCCCTTCCCAAGCTCTGCATGCATGCGAGGACAAGAAAGACTAATTAATTATGAGCATCAATAATTCCCTTGCTAACCTTTTTTCTGTGGAGTTATGCACTTTCCTAGCCTCCATGAAGGTTTACGTGCTAAGGATTTCTCCCTCTTTCTTATCTCTCTATAAAAAGAATAAGGATGAAACGGGCCAAGGAAAAATAGGTTTATGTTCAGGCGTATCTGTTCAGGATAAACACATATATAATGGGCAGGATCTACCAGCACAGAGATTCTCTTACATGCATAGCGGGTTATTTCCTACCGGCATGCAATGCATAGTTGAGATTCTTGACTGTCGTATTTTAGCTAAGTCAGGAACCAAACCAGATAGGGCTAAGTAAGGCCTATACGCTAAAAAGGCCAATAAGGTAAGGCTAACTAATACAACCAAGATATATTCTGGTCCTATACCTGAGTGCCGAAGAGAATAAAATATGAGGGATACTATACTATTAATTAGATTCTCGTAAGAAACAAGAATATCAAGCCGCCGGGGAGTGGGTAGGGATTAATAAGCTAATACAAATATTTATAGGCCCCTATAATGTCATTTTGGGCCATTCCCTTTCATTTCTGGTGACCTTTCCCCGAATTCCATTCGGTCGGAATTACTCTGTGCGAGCGGAATGAAGGGTGAACAATATTTCTTCCTTAGCATGGGCTTGCACCTTATTTATTCATTAACAAGTGACCTTAGTGATTAGACCTTGAACTTGCCTGATGACCTATCTATTCTATCTCATCTTCTATAATCTAATATCTATCTTCTCAAAGGGAGGGAATCATTCATTCTTACCTTTCAGGACCTTATTCCTGATCAGGCCATATCTGGTTCTCTGGGCCAACAATAGTATATGGAAAAGGTAGGGAAGAGAATACCTATGCTCGGGTAAATGCAGCTAACAATGAGAACTGACCTCAAACAAACACAAGACAACATTCAAGAGTGAAACAAAATAATCTGCCCTTCTTGAATAAAGGAACAAGGAGACTTAGGGGTTGTGGTTATTCCTGTTCAAGTTTGCACTTTCTTGTTGTCATCGGGAGAAGCGCTATTGAAGTGAAGAGGACCCATTTCGGAGGGAGGAGCATTTCTTCTTTTCCGGCCCGGACATATGCAGGGTGATGGCTACTACTGCTATATTGCACCTATATACGATGCTAGTTGAGTGGTTGTAGTGCCACTTGATTCAATGGCAGAATTAGGCTATAATTCGATAGGGTTTACTTACCTTTCTCCCCTTTCCTGGCGGCTCAATTCTGATAATCATATCCATCAATTCCTCGCTCAATTCTCCAACATATCCCTACCCTTTTTTTCCTTTTTGGTTGGGTGGGATGGATTCATTCTTGTTCTACACCCAACCCCATAGTAGTAGTAGTTTGGTTTCGTTTCTCACTCCTCGCCCTTTGTTTGGGACGAGATGCTTAACGCTCCTCGACCTGTCCTGTCGCTATTCCTCGCTAAATAAATAACCTACTGACTTTCTGTCTCGTTGAACGCCAATGAGACAAATTGACGAAACGACACCACTTCCTTCCATTTGACTCGAGGGGAGCTGGCCCACAATGAATGAGAGGGTGAGATGGTTGTGAATGAAAAAGATGTGATTAATGCACGGGTAAGTGAGTTACTTAGTGGTCGCTTTGAAACCCCTTTCCTTCCCTCCTATCGCATTCAAGGCAATGCCTTCCGGTTCTTTATTTTCCTCTCTATTGGCTTGAGCTTTCATTTCTTTTGGCTTGAGCTTTCTTTTCTTTTCTTTAGATAAGGCCCTAAGCCTCCTTATTAAGATCCCCATGGAATGGGTGGGTACGATAGATAGAATGAATCGGGAGAGCGATCAGCACACTACCTTATGAATAGATAGATCGAAATAGCCATTGGAAAGAGGAATGAAATGAGTCGTTTTCTGAAGGAAGGCAGGATGCTTCAGGGGCTATTTTGAATGCACTAAATGATGTAGAAAAAGTCGTTAGTGGATCACATCACAAAGTCCGTCGCCTAATGGATGAATTTAAGTAAGTTGGCGCAATTTGGCTATATCATTATGTAATGAACACGATGTATCCATCCATATAGTGGAACTACTATCGGGCGGGAGCCTTCTGAGTCCTACCCACAACAAACACGATCTTAGCTGGCATATATAGCTATGGGCCTCATTATATAGATAGTATAGTATAGCACGTGTGAAATGATCGGTTCGATGCGGTACGACGACACTAAAGCACATGTAGTTATTTATATAAGAAATATAAGGACGGGCCCCTTGCATGTTACTATGCCAATAGTAGTTTGAGAAGCTAACCACGCCTCACTACTTGGATGAACAGATTCCCATGGACATGCTATAATATGCTCATTCGTCATTCGTCTTGACCACCTACGATCTATCCATGGTATTATCTCGCTACTTTCACGTTCACCCATTGCATTGACTTAGTTCGGGGCAGGCAGGTCAGGTCACTTTTCAAGGAGGACTGATAAATCTATTTAAGCACCACTACAGCCACCTTGAAATACATCCATATCTCTCCCTATGTTTTAAGCTACAGCTAATGCATCTCTCTTATCTGTCTAATAGTCGCATTCTCACTGCTCCAGCGGCTTCTAAAAAAAGTAGTATTCGAAGAAATAAATAGTTCCTGCCATTCACCTTCTCTGCTTTGGCCCAACTCACTGCCTACGTTCGTTACTTCCTCCATCAAGAGAAGAGCGGCGTTACCTTAGCAAAGTGAACCGTCTGTCTCTAGTGAAATGATTATGCCGCTTATGTCTTTCGACTGTGGCTAAGGCGCCCTAATAGCGAGCGTACGGAGCTTGCGGCAATCACTTCTATTCTAGCTAGAAGTGCCCTAATAGCATGCGTAATATAGGGGCGGCCGGGGCCTTTCGGACTGACCTAAGGAGGGGAAATCATTCAATACCATCCATAGAGTCTTTCTTTATAGATCAATTTCTCATAGAACTATTGATGGGAAAAGTGGTACTAACTACTTTCTTGTTTGTTTGATTGAAGGGCGGGCAATCGTTCGTTCTATTCTCAATCTATGGTGATTGTCGCTCGCTAACACTCCCTCTCTCGCTAAATAAATAGGCACCCAGCTCCAGGGCTGCTTCTTTTTGTTCTCACTAAGGAAGGGATTTCCCCGCGGTTAAGGTCTGATTATCGTAGAATGGTCTTAGTCAATGACTTACGTCAAAGAAAGACAGAAAGCCACTTTAGATATTCCTCACTCCTGTTACGTAATTAAATGAAGAGACAATGTATCCTTCCTGCCTGAAATGAACTAGCTGAGTGGAACCAATGGTCTTTAAATTTAAATATGGAAATGAAAGCAGAAGCGCCCCTATTGATTGAAGTAAGTCGAAGCGTGAATATTTCTTTCTTATGTTGCCTGATTGGTTGGTAGTGGGGAATAACCCGCTTGATTCAGCCCATCCCTATCATATGGACAGGTTTTTCTATGAAAGAAAGCAGGGCGGGCCTTTCTTGTATATTTCCTATATTTCTTGAGTCCAATTAATCCATGGGGGGCGGGGGGAATGGGGTTCAGGGATACCCACTCACTATATATAATGATAAACCTTGTTATTTCCCCTTAGGTAACGATAGTTAGAATGATGGGGAGGACTATAGTGATGGGGTGTATACTGAGTCTTAAGGAGGATATTAGTACCTCTTTTTCACCCCTGCGATGCTTGCTTTCACCCCAACCCTCCATCTATATCTCAGAGAGATCTCTAAGTGTCGCTACCTTCCCTAAATCGTATCTATCCTTCTCTTTTTTCCACTAAAACCCTTCCCTAACCCTCTCACCTAACCTAGCTACATTACTTATGACGCAAGCGCCCACCCCTACCTGGTAGACAAATTCCCTTACCTAGGATTCGTCAAGAAAGTAGGTAAGGGGATATATCCTTTAGCATATATATAGTGAAGGAGGTACTAGTAGGTAAGGTTAGGATTATCTCCATATCCACCTAGCATAAGTAGAGTAGGGACCTGCCTAAGCTCATAAGGAAATAACGGGTGGGGGCCTATAAGGAAATAACAGGTGCCTGCCTGAGCTCATAAGGAAAGAACCTGACACAAATAAGCCGCCCAGATGATAAAAATAAGGTGAGGATTCTGGTAAGTGAGGACCTGAAAGAAAGACTACTTAGAAAGTAAGAGATGAAGTTTTATTAATAAANGGGCCTTGCTTGTATATTTCCTATATTTATTGAGTCCAATTAATCCATGGGGGGCGGGGGGAATGGGGTTCAAGGATACCCACTCACTATATATAATGAGAAACCTTGCTATTTCCCCTTAGGTAACGATAGTTAGAATGATGGGGAGGACTATAGTGATGGGGTGTATACTGAGTCTTAAGGAGGATATTAGTACCTCTTTTTCACCCCTACGATGCTTGCTTTCACCCCAACCCTCCATCTATATCTTAGAGAGATCTCTAAGTGTCCCTACCTTCCCTAACTCGTATTTATCCTTCTCTTTTTTCCCCTAAAACCCTTCCCTAACCCTCTCACCTAAACTAGCTACATTACTTATGATGCAAGCGCCCGCCCCTACCTAGTAGACAAGTGCCCTTACCTGGGATTCGTCAAGCAAGTAGGTAAGGGGATATATCCTTTCGCATATATATAGTGAAGGAGGTACTAGTAGGTAAGGTTAGGATTCTCTCCATATCCACCTAGTATAAGTAGAGTAGGAGCCTGCCTAAGCTCATAAGGAAATAACAGGTACAACAACTTAATTGATAGATGCAAGTTAATACATGAAAAAGTAAAACATCAAAGGGAATAAGGGGGGAAAAACTCACATTAAACCCTTCCAAGGTGGAAAATATTCCCCTTCTTGGCCACTTCAAAGCAAGTTCAAGTAACTTCTAGCATTCATCCACAACACTTAGAAACATAAGCCTCACATGATAAGAAAGAACCCTTGCACTCCTCATTATGCCTTCAAAAAAGATATTCAACAAAGCTCCAAGAGGAGAACTCACAAATGCAACCATAACAAATGAGGGAGAGAGCTACTCTTTCAATAGAGTTGAACTCCATTTCCTTTTACAATAAAATAATAATTGTTTTCCAAGATCCAGTGGTCTCTCCAAGGAAAAAAATACAATAGTAATATCTCACAACCAACTCCATTGACAAGTCAACAATGAATAAACTAATGGAGTGGTTATGCCATGTGTATCGTCCAAAGGTGGTTGACCATGTAAACAAGCTCCAACAACCTCCTAGATGCATGATATGTATACAAAGGGACCTCCAAGAGAAGTCGCTCCATTAATAATCTCCATAAACGAGCAATAACCAACTCTCAATTGCACGTGTGGTCAAAATGTGGCAAGGGTTTGAAAACGACAGATTTGAAATTGCCATATCTCCCTTAATATTAATATTGATCGGATTTTCTATTATAACAGCGTTTATGAAATCCTACGACCACTCTACATCTACTGACGTTGATTTGGCAAAATTATGGGCACTCTATCAAAAGATAATTCTCCCAAAGCTAAGATGCCCCTCTAGAAGTACTAGTGTGACCATGTCAATCATCCACACGTGTGAAAGGAAATGGATCTAAATGGGTTGATCCATCGAAATATAGCATGCAACCACCTTTTCTTTGGCACGTTTGGGCTATAGGGGATCACTCCAACCCCAAAATGCATGAAACAAGTGTGCCAAGAGAGTATCCAATGCAAATCGATGTGTAAGGAGAGCTCCCACGTGTGAATAAATGAAACATATAAACCTCCAAGTCCACACGTGTGTTAGTACAAGTCAAAAGGATGGCATGTGTGGCCTCTAACCTCCTCAACATGTGTGCCAATGGATATGGGAGACGGAAAGGATGCCAAGTCATCAATAATCATCCTCCAAATCTAATAAAACCAATGAGTAGGGGGTTGGCCCCCTCTCTAAATTGAGAAAAGAATGATAAAACACCCCTTTTCCCCATAGGTGAGAGAGGAGGAAGGGTAGTGTTCCATTAATAAGCCACATAGACATCCATATCCTACCATCCACACGTGAGATAATGCAAAATCTCTCGAAGCGTTCCATAAAAAACTCTAGGAGTGCCACACGTGTCATCTCTGAGCCCATCAACACAAGAAGTCAATAAAATCAAGCGTGTAATGTCATCTACCCTCAATAAGAAAGTGTCAACCAAGGGAAATGCATCAAATACTTAGGGAAAACACATCCTAATTTCTAGGTGGAAAAATATATGCTCAAATATCATCATAGTACAACGCCAATGATGATCAAATAATGAAAGGGGAACATGTGAGATGTACCCTTCTAACCAACCAACATATAGAATCATCTCCACCACAACAATATAGCAAGGCACAAATATAATAATCACCAAGTCATGCTACATCCAACACCAATATAACTGGAGATCATGCTAGGCTCTTGGTGAGGGCAGTGACAACCACGATCAAACTATGCAAGGACAAATTTCCTCTAGGCACCGCACACCCACTGCAAAAGCAAAATCCTAAGGTAGTCGGAACAAGCCATAATGGAAGTGTCGAGGAAAGATGTGCATGAACCAAAATTCCCCTCTATCCATCCACTTAAATCCTGCAATCTTCCTGTAACCGTCGCACTGTTAAGTTTATGAGAGGATGGTGTCGAATGATGACTCATAAACAACGAAAAGAGTTGCAGGAGGCTCGACTTAGAATTGAGGAGGTTCGCTTCTTTCTTGAAGAGAATCTTCATAATGTAACTCTTCAAGAGGACACTGCGAAGTTGGAAATGGTTGTTCATAGAGGTGAGGATTACATTGCTAGATGTGTCCAGATCCGTTCCCACTTACAGTGGATTCAAGATGGGGATGAAAGCTCCAAATTATTCTTTAACTCCTTGAAGAGGAAGGTGGTTGTCAAGAGAGTTCTTAGTTTACGCAAGGCAGATGGGTCTCTTGCAAAGGACCCTTCCATGGTCAGAGGTATGTTTGGGCTTCATTTCAAAAAGAGTTTTTCTCCATATACTTTGATGAATTATGTTGATGCTAGAAATGCTAGTAATATGGTTGCCAATCACCAATAGACACTTGGTGATTGGGACAAGTTAAATAGAGACTTCTCTAAGGCGGAGTTGTTTACCGCTCTTTCTTCCATGTAGAATGGCAAATCGTCAAGTATGGATGGCCTTGCTTGTTAATTTTACAAGACATGCGAGACATCATTGGGGATGACTTTTGTTCTTTTGCATCTAAAGTGTTCTCTTTTGCTAAACTTTCTTAATTTCTCAATCAAGGCTTGATCAAGCTTATTCCCAAGAATGTGGCTAGAGACACCATTGGGGGCTGGAAACCTATCACCTTGTTAATCATTGCTTACAAAATTATGGCCAAGGCATTGGCCCTAAGGATCTATTTAGTTACACGAAAGGTGGTTAAACAGGAACCAACCGGTTTTGTGCAAGGGCAGTTCATTCTAGACATTGTGATTTTAGCTTGGAAAGCTTTGGAGTAGGCCCAACCTCCAAGACACTGGCCAACAGTCCCTTTTTCTTCAAATTTACTTTGAAAAAGCATATGATCAAGTAGATTGGTCCTTCATTATAGAGATGTGGCCTTGTTTGGGTTTTGGATCGAGATATGTGCCCATGGTGAACACTCTCTTTACTAATGCATCAGCCTTTGCCTTGGTTAATAATTCCTTATCCTTGCAAATTTCCTGCATCGATCCATTCCCTAGAGCTGCCCTCTAGCCCCATATTGAAACATTTTGAAACAGATGCTTTGGGTTATTTACTAGAGTATGCTCGTATTTAGGGTCAAGTGCGGTGCATTCTTCTCCCGAATGGTTCAATGATTCTAAAAAACCATTTTGCAAGCGATTCTCTCCTCTCTATGAGTGTTGAGCAACGTTCGGTTGATGGAGCCTTTGCATGCTTGGACACCTTTTGCGCTACATCAGGTGTTGTTCTTAGCGACCACAAGACGGATTTCTAGTTGGTTGGGTTGGATCTCCACCAAACTAGATTCCCACAGCCTGGACATATATAATACCCAGGGTAACTATGACGTATTTGGGCATTCCTTTTTGGGGTGGGGTTGTCATCGGGGTCTATGTGGGATTGGTGTCTCCAAAGACTTCAAAGCAAACTTCATGTTTGGCATCATAAGGACCTCCCATTTGTTGGGAAGTTGGCAATGGTTAGGCGCATTCTTCAGGCCTCACATGTTTATTATGTATCTTATTGGTTTCCTAGAAAGAGACATACATAAAGGTGAGCTCCATAGGCATACATACATATCGACCCCATATATTCCCTTATATTAACGTCCCCTATGCACTCCTCTCCATTTGTTGTCCTTGGGGATCTTTCCCCTCTCATTGTAACACCACTACGGTTAATCTTGCCCTTCCCATCTTTGAATGCGAGCCCTCTCTTACCATCATTATCCCCTAACAACAAAAAACAAATTAGTTCTAAGCTGGTTATGGTAGACGACCCAACAAGTGACGGCCTCCATAAACGAAAATCTGGAGCAGTCCCATTGATGGCAATCCTTTATTCCGACCCAACTCGTGAAGACAACAATGGTAGAAGTAAAAAACAGGTGAAAACAGGGAAAATTAAAGAGACAAGAATCCCAAAGCTCATTAATTTCATAGAATAGGTGGAATATCGAATTTTCATTTACAAGCAAAGATTCATAATCTTACCAAAAGGGTTTGAAAATGATAATATGAGAACCTAATTTTGAAACAACAGGTCAATGATGCCAACAAGCAATAAACTCTTCATCCCTCAGGGGACTTTCTTCATGCAGAAATTTTGGACATTAAGAAGCAAGATGAAATCAGTTCCCAGCAAGCCATATTCAAACAAGAGGCCAAGACCCGGCAAGTAACCCTTAGCTCTTGGGTTCAAGTTGTGCAAGGGAAGAGCAATGCACCCCCACGTGTGGAGGTTAAAGAAGGCATTCAAGACAAACTCATTGAGAAGCATGCCAGATGAGCTCAAGAGCTGAACTTGAAGGTGAGGGGACTCCCACCACCTTAATCTCCTTCTCCAAATCCCATGCAAACAGGGTTTTCTTTTATTCGAGACTGGCCTTTCAAATTTCACTCTAGAGAGTGTGTGGATGGACTCTGACTCCACACTCTTCCTTCGGTTCCAGACCTTGGAGGATAGATTGCAGGCCCTCCAGGCTAAGCAGAAACAAGAATGCAAGTTGATGAACTCAAAAGGTCCCAAGAACAAGTTGCTACAGCTCGGAAAGCCAACAAATGGGCTGAAATTAGAGAGAGATCTCAGAGAAGTTATTAGATATTCCTGNTTGCAGGCCCTCCAGGCTAAGCAGAAACAAGAATGCAAGTTGATGAACTCAAAAGGTCCCAAGAACAAGTTGCTACAGCTCGGAAAGCCAACAAATGGGCTGAAATTAGAGAGAGATCTCAGAGAAGTTATTAGATATTCCTGGCCCCCTAGGTGGACCCCATCAGGATCCCCCGAATGATACCCCCGCCTGGGAAAAGGTGGGGTCCCTAGGATCTCAATTGGGTGTTGGAATTGTAATGGTATCTTTTGCCTCTCTCCAGGCTCGATTTACAATGCTCTCAGAACATCAGATATTCTCTTTTTGACCGAGACCTACACGAGCCCTGCTAGGACCAACCCGAACTATCCAAGATATCATTGCTTATCAATATGTCGATAGGAGACCCGAAGCTCTAGCAGTGTTCGTGGTTTAGGAAGTGTGGCTTGCTTGATTCGAGATTCTCTCCGAGGTAGAGTTACCATGATGGCGGCAAATTATTTTGCTAGATTCATGTTGGTTAGGATCCGTAGCATGGCCCCACCTTTCCTGGGACATATACATTGCAATCTGTTACTTTCCTCCTACATCCTTAGGGTTTGCACTACAAAGGGATTCAAACAAGGACCCTTACCAGGTCCTTTATGTCGACATTGTCCAGTCCTCGACTTTAGGGGATGCACGAAAGGAGCAAGGGTGACCAGAGTAAGCAAGGCCAGGTTAAGGTTCTTTCTTGATCGTTGCAATGTAAGACCTCTAAATATAAGGGTCATAGCCCATTC
>SNQJ01S0004253.1:192272-205519 GCA_010110895.2 Picea sitchensis
AAGATATGATAGTGTTGAAATTTACTTTCTTAGATTAAATCACTAGGGAAGTTTAAAGGTTTTGTAACGGGCCCATACATGCCCACATGATCACAATCTAGGATAGTTTCAAAGATTTCTTAGATTAAATCACAAATAGGGAGTCAAAGGAATAGTAAGGACCCACATGTCCACATGCTAGTTTCCTAGGGACTTTAAAATTACACAAGGTTGTACCAATGACACATAGTGACTTAGGTAATCAACACTTGTAAGGACCAAGCGAAGTCCACATGCAACAAGGTGACACCTAAATTATTAAAAATTGGCACACTTTCACTTATTCACACACAAAGTCATTTCTCACGCACATAGTCTTCATCTCAAAACATGGAGGCTGAAGTAAGTTTCCTCCAAAGGAATTCCAAAACATCCCACTCTTTTCTTGACGAAACTATCCACTCCCACTTAATTTCAATGAGATTGGTTGTCACCCCCAATCTCTCAAACAACCACATCTAAAATTTCTCTAAAAACTCACTAAGTTTTCCTCCATAGGAGGTGCCAAAAGAAATATTTTAGTCTAGGTAGGATTTCGAGGATAGGCATCCAAATAACTCCCCATTATCTGGTTCTCATATTTTCAAAACAATAGAAGTTGTCAAAATAGGGAACTTTAAATCCTTCAAGTCAAGTGTTCCTAACACCATAAGGTAGGGAGATACCCGTGAAGGGTTGAAGGCCGAGGCCCGATTGTTCTGTGCGTCCCCCCTTGAGGAACCCACCTCTTGGAAAGGATCCATCTCGTGACCCATTTCTTATGCCGAAAATCTAAATGCCGCACTTTGACCGAGGTTACTAGTGACCAAATTTTAGGACATNTGCAATTGCACCTTGATCGGATTTTGTGTGGCTATTGGGAAATATCACCAACACTTTCAGGATATGCACCCTCTACCCCTCATTATAACTGATTACTTCATCCTTTACTAGTCCCTCTTCCGGTGGCTTTAGACCCCATTGTTGAGTACTATTGGAAGGTCCAGTGCTATTTGAGAGGAAGGATGTTACGTCTTTTAAGACACGAGCATTTGTTTTCTTTGTTCCTCCATGCAGAAAAAATCCACCTATGCACATATATGCTTCTCTATCAAAACACTTTATGTATGATGCACTTCTGATTACATTTGATTTGGATATATATCATGTAAAGTTCAAAAAAAAAAAAAAAATGCAGCAAAGGCTCTTGTTCATTTATTTCTTTCATCACCATTCACACACATTTACTCAGCTAGTCGGACATCATAGGGGACACACATAACCCTTGTCATTCCATACGCTTGCTAAATCTCCCTCCTATTCTAGGGGGGAGTTCCTAGTCTCACCAACTCACCAGCCCCACCTTCTTACAACCCTGTGAGTGCCACTGTCTTGGGATCTTCTTTGCTTGGTTCCACCTTACTTGGGTCGAGTTCCCAAGGTCCACCACCCACTTTCTCTCCTTCATACAGAAATGGGGGGCCACCTTCCTCTCAAGGGGGAAGTACAAACCCACCTAGTCCCCCTCAAGGGTCAGGTTCACAAAACACTCACACAATGGCTGGAACTAATCCTCCACCACCACTCCGGATGCCATATTTTGCCTCTATCAACATACCAGATCTAAGAAAACTCACAAATGATCCTAGATTGCATAACCCCACATAGCCTGCAATGCCTACCAAATTACCTTCAGATATCCGCAAGTTTGAAGGAAAGGCAGGAGATGACCCTGCCAACCATGTCATGACTTTCCACTTATGGTGCTCTTCCAACAACATCATCGATGATTCCATCCGACTACGATTATTTCAATGCACACTCACTGGCCCATCAGCCAAGTGGTATGTAGATGAAAAATCAGGGTCCAATGCGACTTTCGAATCCCTGACCAAATCATTTTTGACATTCTTCCAACTACCAATCCGTCATGACAATGGTATTGAACTACTCTCTAATTTTAAACAAACCTCAACCACACATATCGCTGATCACATTCACGAGTGGTGTCGACGGCGTAGTTTGTGCAAAGCAGAAACCACCAAACAACAATGTCTCGATTGGTTTCTCAGATCACTTGTCTCTCTCCTCAGTAAAGATGTGGCTTCCACCTTCCCTCAATCAGAAGAAGAAGCCATCAGTAAGGTGCAACAATACGACCTCATCTATTCACAATCAGGATACTTGTATATAGTACTCCCTGATCTCCCAAGACATGTGCCATTTAGCCAAGATAATCCTAGGATGTCTCACTCAACAGATGGATTGATTGGTACCACCACACACCACAATCCACCACCCCAACAACCACAAATGTATGGCACACCTCAATATCTTCCAGCATATGGAGGAATCCCTTATTATCCTCCACCCTCTTATCAACAACCATACCCTGTTACCCCTCCTCCACCCATCAGTGGGCCACCGCTGACACCCCCAATACGCTCACCTATCCAGACAACTTCTGGTACTCCCTCTACCTCAACTTATACTCTAAGTATTAGCGAAAGCGCCATGCCTTCCTATGTACCTTACGGATCATTACCATAACATAATCCATACTTTCCATTTCCTAGCCCTCCACAACCCATGGATCCACCACCAGGACACCCTCACGCTGGGGTTAATTTTGTTCAACCCTCTCCCATTCAGCAATATCAAAATTTTGAAAAGATGAATATGACAAATCTAACCCATTAGTCGAATAATGCCAAAAAGAAAGGAAAGAATCAAAACAATAACAATCTAGGTCAAAGAGGAAATCAACCCCAATAGAACCAACCTACTGGGGGCAACTAGAATCAAGGGACTCAGAACTCCCAGGGGGGAAACAACAACAGAAGCCAAGGGAAAAATAATAATAACCTTCAAACCAACTTCCCTTGTGCCCTTTGCGGTGAGTTTGGTCATTATACTCATCATTTCTCCCAAATCGCTGATTTTAAATGGATGAAAGACTCAGTGAATGGACCACATCCTCCAGCACTGCCTTCCCCTCAGTAGGCCCCACAACGATACGTGCAACAACCGCCCCCAGCCGTGCTATAGAACCCCATTCCACACCAAGGAGTGATGAACACCCAACAGGACATGCAGCCTACCCCACCACAGTTGGGACAATATCTCAATCCAAGCAATCTCGTAGATCATGCTATCCTCCTCACTAGTGAGGAAGAAGTCCTTATACAAACATGTAGTCGTCAATATTGTGCATCCTATGAGTCTCTTCCCATTCCCCCATAAACAATCCCACCACTAATGAGATCCCCTTTGATGATCCCTCACCCTAACACAGAAACACCTCTTCGCATCCCTCTCATCCCATTGCACAATAATGTCCACAACCCTCAGGCTAGGGCAACTCATAACTACAGTTTGGTCAATGACTTGGCACAATCCCCGGATGCCATGTCAGTCTTAGAAGTACTTTAAACTTGTCCCACTCAATGAAAGTAATTAATTTCTACCTTGGGGGTAGTCGACCCTGCAAATACTCAACTCATCACATTTGATCTTGACAGTGGAGAACCTCGCCTCCCTGCTCTCATCACTTTTCAAATCCCTGTTAAAATTTAGAACATTACAGTTCATCAGTGCATCATTGATGAAGGTGCGTCCACATGCATCATGTCCAATTCTGTATGGCAGAAACTTGGTTCCCTCGAATTGATACCATCTGCCATTACCTTAAGAGCTTATGATGGATGACCATCTTCTCTCGAAGGGCTCTTCCAAAATGTCCCTGTAGAACTCGGGGGCAAGACCATTCTCATTGAAATTGAAGTTATCGATGCCCCACTCGATTACAACATCTTGTTCGATCGTAGCTACATGTACACTATGAAGGTAGTTGCCTCTTCCGTCTTTCGAACCATGATGTTCCCCCATAATGGGAAGATCATTACCATTGATCAAGTTTCACATTATGAGCCTAACCCTTCTGCCAACATCGATAACATTCTCCCTTTCATCCACACTAATTCTGAGGCGTACCCACTCATCGAGATGGGCCCCAAAATTTTCAAAGACCCATCCTTGTTAGGAAATTACCATGGTGCACCACTGCTGATTCATCCTTCCAATCAGGTATGTGTCATATCATCCAAAGGACCAGACATTGAGGATACCCTTCCTCGGAGTGAGTCTTCTTTGATATCTAATGTCCCATTAGTCGCAAAGCTCCTCCCTCAAGAATATCCTGCAAAATCGTCGACTCCACTAATTCATGATTTTACCTCACCCCAAGGCCATATCCCAGTTTGGGAGACAGTTTCCCAAGCCATTACTCAAATCCAATTCTTTTACCCCCCACTAGGTGTACATGAATTCTAGGTCGCTGCAATGCTTACCCTTCCTAATATGGTATTGGCAATCCCAGTTTGGTATTTACATCCACCTGAGATGGTTCCTCAGCCATCCCTCCCTTCCCAAATAGAAGGAATCCTGATGCAGATTCCCATACTCACTCCCACCATACCCTCTACACCCCCACCCACTTACCCCCCTGCTACAGCTGGGGGCAGGTGAAAGAAGAAGGATCCCACAGCTCCACTTCCCCCATGCATCCAACCTCCTTGCACTCTATGCGAGAAATATGGACACCCCACCAACAAATTCCCATCTCTCCCCGAGTTACGTAATCTCATTCAACTCCCTTGAGCACCACCACTGCTCATCGCTTCCTCAAGAATTGTCACTATCTCACAGAACACAAGTAACAAAGGACTGTGAACCAAATTTGCATGCACCATCTGTGCATAATATGGCCATTACACACACCACTATCCAACGTTACCTCAATTCCAACAAACACTAATAGCTATATGCCATATATTTTAGCACACACCCACCCCAGCGCCTGTCACCGACATCCATTATGTCACAACCTCAGTCAATGAATGTATGAGATTCCCTTGCTCTCTCTTTGAATCCCTAGATCATTTCAAAGATCAATTTCCTATGATCATTTAATATAGGCAACACCAAGTGACCCTCATTCAAACTCCTACACCCCCTACATAATTGATGATTAACGCTAAACCATCACTAGAGATTCTTCATATTATTTTTCCTGAGCCAAAATAACTCCTTGCCATGGTTCTTGGATGAATTATACAAGGATTTACCCCCAATTCTCCCGTTCATTTCCCCATGAAAATTTTACACCCAACTACCATTTATAAACCTCAGTATCTCGATATTTGGTTTATGTCGAGAAAACCGTCGCAACCTCATTACGTCATTCCCCCTTCTTCTTCATCACCAGAGGATAACCACACGATGAAAGTCACCAATATAACTCTTTTAGATCCCTTGTATTCCCAACAATTCCACTGTGACAAGGACATACTCGAGGAATTAACCACCCCTGACGACCCATGGGATGCACTACACCACAGAGCGCTCTTCCTTTCACAGGAAGCCTTAATGTCTCCTAAACAACACCCCATATATGCAGTCGAAACCAAGGATTTTATACCATCAAGGCATATTGACTGGTTCAACAACCCTATCCCTACCCCTGATGCTTTTGAAGAAGGCAATATGGCCAACATTTCCCCTACCATCAAAATCGATATTTCCATAAAAAATGGAGTCGTCGAGGAAATCACCATTGGTGTCGCATGCACTCCTGAAGAAATCACTGCCTACAAAGCCCTATTCCAAGAGTACCAGGATATTTTTGCCTGGTCATACACAGAGATGCCTGACCTTAATCCCTCTATTGTCAAACATTGCATAGACACCTGGCCTGATATCATACCAGTTCGCCAAAAACAACGACCACTACACCCATCCAAAGTAGCGGCCATCAAAGCCAAGATTGACAAATTATGCGTGGCTGGGTTCATCTACCCCATTTCCTATACCTCATGGGTCTCCAACCCTATCCCCGTTAACAAAAAATAGGGCACCATCCATGTATGCATGAAATTTCATGATCTCAATCACGCCTGTCCCAAAGACAACTTTGCAACTCCTTTCATTGACCAAATTATCGACGATTGCGCAGGACACAAGGATTTATCCTTCATGGACGGTTTCTCTGGCTATAACCAAATCCAAATCCATCTAGACGATCAATACAAGACCACATTTACCACCCCTTGGGGTAATTTTGCATATCGCATCATGCCTTTTGGCCTAAAAAATGCTGGCGCAACTTTCCAATGAGCTATGAAATACATTTTTCATGATCTAGCTCATATCATCCTCGCATACTTGGACGACCTCACATCTCGATCCGAAAAACGTGCTCAGCATCTTGATGATCTACGAGTCATCTTCCAAAGGTGTCGTCAATACAACATCTTCTTAAACCCCCTCAAGTGCATGTTCTACATCACTGCCGGGTTCCTCCTCGGGTTCATCGTTTCCCAAAGAGGTATTACCATGGATCCCCTCAAAGTCTAGGCCATCACAGAATTCCACCCCCCGGGAATTTACACTAACTCCAGAGCCTACAAGGAAAAGATAACTTTTACAGCGATTTGTCCCAGACTATGCCACTCGAGCACATGGTTTCCTTCGCTTACTACGCCATGACATCCCATTCCACTGGGATGAACATGCCAAAAATGATTTCGACGATCTTAAAATGGCACTCTCCAACACCCCTTTAATTAGTTCACCTGACTATAATCGCAACTATATCCTCTACATATCAGCCTCATCCTTCTCAGTAGCAGAAGTTCTCGTTCAAATAGGAAATGATGATCATGAGAATGTCATTTACTACATTACTAAAAACCTCTTAGGGACACCCTTGAAATACAATCACGAAGAGAAACTAGCCCTTGTAATCGTCCTCATAGTCCAGAAACTACGCCATTACATTCTACTTCGCACAACCAAAGTCATAGAAGATTCCAACCCCATGCAATACTTGCTCAGTTGTCGGAAAATTAACGGTAAATTTTCCCGATGGACCGTTATTTTTCAGGAGTACGATCTCAAATTTACAACACCCAAGAGCAAGAAATATCTCGTCCTCGCCGAACTTGTCACAACTTTCCCCTTCGATACTACTAGTTCCCTCATCAATACCAACTTCCCTGATGAACATCTCTTTTACATCCCCTCAGATAATCCTTGGTACGACAATCTCCTTGTCTACCTCCGAACCCAAAATTTCGGTAACCACCTCTAACGAGATGATTGTCGACATATTTTCCATCAGGACCTCGCTATCTCCTCATTAGAGATATCTTATATCGGCGAGGGTCCGACACCATACTCCGTCGATGATTGACTATTGACGAGGCCGATTGAGTCTTGAATGTCTGCCACAATGGTTCTTGCAGGGGCCACCTTTCGGGGATGTCCACCACTAAGAAAATCATCCACGCAGGTTACTTTTTGCCTACATTATTTCATGATTGCATTCATGCCGTGAAGCGATGTGATAAATGCCAGCTTTATGCCATCAAAGCACGAGCACCACCTACTCTTCTACACCTAGTCATTACTGCAGGCCCCTTTTGTAAATGGGGAATCGACTTCATGACATGCAACCCTCCATCCAATAATGGACACAAATACATTATCATCGCAGTCTATTACTTCACAAAGTGGGATAAATACATGCCTACCTTCAACAACACCATTGACACCGCAACGCGTTTTTTCTTTAACCACGTCATATCCTGCTTTAGAGTACCACTCCAACTAGTCTCTGATCACGGGAAACATTTCAAGAATGAGATTTTTGTCGAACTCTCATCCCAGTTAGTATTCTCCCACGAGTTCGCCTCACTATAATACCCTTAGTCCAATGGGCAGGTCGAAGAAGTTAACAAGGTCCTCAAGACCATGTTGCAGTGCACGGTTAACAAACATAAGACCAATTGGCATCATATGTTATTTTTCGCGCTATGAGATTACCATACGGCTGTGAAAAATGCCACTGGTTTCACACCATTTCATCTAGTCCACGGGGTCAAGGCCACTCTTCCTATCGAGTGTGAAATTCCCACCTTACGCACCACAATTGAGCTATTACTTGACACTTCTCCAATGGAGCAGCGTTTGCTGAACTTAGAGTCCCTGGATGAAGATCATCGATCTTCATTACAGAACAATGAGGCAGCCAAAAAATGGTCAAAAGCCACCTTTGATCGTCATGTTAAGCTTCCTTCATTCCACAAAGGCGACCTCATCCTTGCTTACAGTATCGCTCATGATACCCTCGGCCATGGAAAATTTGAGTCACTATGGCATGACCCTTACATTATCCAACATTGCCTCACTAAAGGCGCATACATCCTAACTTCCCCCGAGGGCCTATCTCTCAAAGAACCCGTCAACGGGTTGTATTTAAAGAAATTTTACGCCTGATCATATCCATTCTACACTAGGTTATTTCTTTTATAGTGTTTTTAATCTTTTTTCCATACCTCACATCTAAACTATCATTTGTGTTATTGACAGATGTCTCCTCCATCGTCCTACCACATCAGTTACACCGATGACACCAACCGTTGGACAAAGAATCTCGCTTCGGCTGCTTGAGCCCTCTATTCCCCCTCACATGAACTACTCCACTCTAGCAGCATATGTTTGGGCTCCGCAACCAACAACCAAGATGAGTACATTGTTGTTATTGGTCTCCTCGCCAATGTCAGCCATCATCATATTTGTCACCTTAGCATCTTACTTGACTCCCAACTAGTCGTCCTCCAGCTCAACAATGTGTAACATGTTCACGATCCTTGCCTCTTTCACAAATACCTGCAAGTTAGACTTTTATCTGATCATTTTGATTTCATTACATTTATACATATTCCAAGACAATTTAATCAAATCACAGATCACATGGCTAACATTGTACTAGATTGGCATATATCACATCAAGACACCTCTACACACACATAAACCATCAGACGTCTGTCACAACATATAGACTAGACATCATACACAACAGTAAAATATCATCACACACATATGAACATCACAAAGACCCCAAAATGTGTGTGTNATATATCGGTCAACTGTGCCATCAAAATGTTTACAAAAAATAGAGTACATCCTGTACCAAATCTGTAGGCCAGTGAACCACCTTGGTACAAAAATGGTATCACCACTCCCAATGGGCTCACCAGCCTATATAATATACAAAAATACATATAGAGACACTCATGGTGCCTCTAGAGCACCACCACCTGGCCCTCCCTAAGGAGGTGGTGCCCCACACACTATCGGTCCCTCCGGACCTGGAGGTAGCCGCCTAGTCATCGCAGGACTCGGTATTGCTTCTCTCCGAGCCACGGTCCACCACATCAATGGAACCCCCACACAATGATCTAGGATGCCCTTATCCTAGATACACGACCACATGCCCTTAGGCACTCCCTGTAGCACTGCCTCCAAGCGGTGACGAATATCCTCAAACTCTCCCCCAACATCGGCTGAAGGAGCATGTGATGGACCTACACCCGGGTCATCAAATCGGTGTCTCCTATCTGCCCTCTCATCACCAACAGGTCCCGCCTCATCATCCTCCTATCGTCTTCTCTCTCCTGCTCGCGGCTCTCCCCATGGAGGTCTCACTAACCCATGACGTACCAACACTCTAACCAACTCAACCTCATGCCCACGAGGTCCCACATCTGCACATACAAACAAACAATGGATAGCATCAACATCCATCTATACATAATACACATGCTATACTATATAAATATCAAAACATCAAAAATCACATCATACCTCGGTGGTCGAACACCTCTCCTGGCAGTAACACCATCTCCGGATCAACCCGGAAGTCCACCCCACAGTACGGATACTGCAGTATGATATGCGGCATCTACCACCACACCTGTGTAGCCTTGGTCTTGAAAACATGGCCACCCTCCCCACCACCATGCCGAATCAATATCCTAGCCCACCACTTCAGTCTCGGCTCTCGCGCACCAGGTGCACCCAATAACACTCTAGGGTGCAACATTGGCACCCTCTCCAAAAACCATGCAACCAAGATGGACCCAAAAGTGAAGTCCCCTGCATTTGCAGCCCGACACCTGTCTATCTTCCCTACCATCTTGGCATGAAGCATCAAGCCCCAGGAAAAATGATATCATGGGAGGCTAAAAAAGTTTCAAGTTCTCAATATTCATAACTGAGTAAATCTGCATATAAGGCGGAATATCCAGACGGAAAACATTGGTATCACTTTTCTCTAAGATAGTGAAGGGTCCATAATGAATGGGCTTGAGTTTATTTCCTTCAACCTTCAACCTCTCCTTGCTGATGTAAATCCATATCCGGTCTCCATCCTGAAACTGATGATCTACCCTGTGCTTTTCATGTCAAGATTTATACTATGCTTGACTCTTCTCCAACTATTCCCTAACTTCTTAGTGTATCTACTAAATCCTCTGGATGAACTTGAGGGCTCTATCCTCTGTTCGATCTTCATTTACATCGGTATCTCTCCCATACATCAAGTCAAAATGAACCTTTGGTAGGTACCCAAAACATGTCTCAAAAGGTGAACTCCGAGTGGACGAATGTAAATCTCAGTTGTACACATGTTGTACACAGGGTATATATTCATCCCATACATTGGGATGATTACTGCAGTAGCCTCGAAGAAATAGTACCATTGTTCGATTTACCAGCTCTGTCTGTCCGTCAATGTTTGGATGGAAAACAATGCTCCTCTTCAATTTGTTGTCCATCATCTTCCACAAGCTAGTCCAAAAGTCTCCAAGTAATCGAGTATCTTGATTCGAGACGATAGATGTGGGTAATCCAAATTGAACCCAAACATGTTGAAAGAAGAGATTAGTAGTCTGCTCAGCAGTGATCTTCTTTTTACGAGGCATCAAGATACATATTTCGCTAAACCTATCCACTACAACATACAAATAGTCATGAGCCCCTTTGGTCATGGGTAAACCCCCTACAAAATCCATGGATGGGATGGAACAGGAAGTGGTGAGTATAGACCCAGTTTTCTATTAGTGGGATTACAAGTAGAACAAATCACACACCCCTTGACATATTTAGTTACAATTGCTTTCATTTGAGGCCAGTAACAAAATATTTGTAAATGAGCTATATTTTCTCCTACCCCAAAATTCCCAGACACAAGAGAAGTATGAGCTTCTCGTATTAGATGGAATCATTCACTCAGAGGAATACATAGCTTTCCAATATGGTAAAGTAACTTTCCCTGTAGACAATAGTTCTCTACCTGTGCACCAAGGGTTAGCTTCATATATACTTCTTTAAAATCTTCATCGATGGCATATTTTTATATATATCTATCATGAGATAAAGAAGCATTCTTCAAAATAATAGAAGCAACAATAGGAGGGCTAGAAAGAATATTAGCTACCTTGTTACTTGTACCCTTCTTATACTTGATTACCAAATGAAACTATTGTAGAAAACCCATCCACATGTAGTGCCGAGATTGTTTCAATTTGGTCTGTGATTGAAGATACTGTAAGGGTTGGTGATCTGTATGTATAATGGTTTCCTTCCCTAACAAGTAGTGCTTCCACTTCTTTACACTCTGGATTAATGCATACAATTCTTTATCATATGTAGGATAGTTAACAACAACTTGGTTAAAATTTTCAGAGTGGTAACATATAGGCTTATGATATTTCATTAGTACTACACCCATGGTGTATCTGCTAGCATATGTCTCGATCTCAAAAGGATGTTGAAGATTCAACAATGCTAATACCGGTGTGGTACTGATCTTCCCTTTCAAAGTGTCGAAAGATTTGTGTTTCTTTCCTTCCCACTAAAAAGTGTTCTTCACACTGGTTAAGGCATGCAGAGGAGAAACTATGAAGGAGAAATTGGGAATGAATCTCCTCCAATACTGGACTGCACCTAAGAAGCTTCAAACTTTGGTTACACTTTTTGGCTCAGGCCAATTTACAATTAAATCAATTTTGGAAGGGTCAATTTTCAATTGTCCTCCTCCTACAATATGACATAAGTATACAAGTTTAGTCTTTCTAAATTCATATTTAGACAATTTTTCATACAACTTCTCCCTTTGCAAAGTATCCAATACTTTCTTTACATGCCTCACATGCTCATCCCATGTCCCGCTAAAAACAAGAATGTCATCTAAATATACAATCATAAATTCATCTATGAAAGGCCTGAATACATCATTCATCACATGTATGAAAATTGTCAGAGCATTACAAAGCCCAAACGACATAACCAACCACTCAAACAATCCCTATTTGGTTTTAAGGGAAGTTTTCCATGCATCATGTTCCGCGACTCTGATTTGATGATATCCACTGCGCAAATCCAACTTAGTGAAATAGACAACATTCTTCAATTGATCAAGTAAATCATTTATATGAGGAAGAGGGTATCAATTTTTCACCGTGATTTTATTTAAGGCCTGGTAATAAACACACATTCTCCATGTGCCATCCTTCTTTGGCAACATCATGATCGGAGAACCATAAGGATATGAATTGGGCCTGATGACCCTTTGATCCAATAATCCCTGAACCTGCTTCTTGATCTCTAGCATATCCACAACTGACGTCCTATACATGCCCACATTAGGCAAAGGAGAATCTTGCTAAAGATGTATCTAATGTTGGATTTCCCTCTTAGGAGGTAATTCATCCGGTTCCTAAAAAGTATCATCATACCTAGAAACAATATCAGTTAATTATTTTTTATGAGATGGATCACACCCTTGGAAAGTGTTGGATGTCCCGACATATTTATTTCTAATGACCATGAGTACATATATCTTATTAGTGTTTATGAGTATTTTCATTTGTCCTGCACTAACAAGTGTGGTATTTACCATCATGTTGTGAGCTCTAACAATATATTCCACTCCCCCCTTAGTAAGGTGATATTTTTTCTCATGTCAAAATAAAAATTCTTTTCTATCATAAAGATAAGGGCTTCCCAACACTATGCCACATATATCAAGTGGTACAACATCCAAATCAAGTTCATCAATCAATTTTGAAGCAATAGAAAATCTTATCCTGTATTGTTTGGTGACATTAAGTTTTTCTTTGTCGCATACCCAACCAAGAGGATAAGGTTTTAGATGTGGTTTCGTTTCAAGACCCATTTTCTTGAAAAGTGCTTCAGATATTAAGTTTACTTGGGAACCCAAATCAAATAATGTATCTATCTTAGTATGTTTAGATACAAATCTTATGTGAAATAACTCATTCCTCTTTCATTCATCAACATGAGATTCATCATTGGAACTAGAA
>SNQJ01S0004254.1:12992-31404 GCA_010110895.2 Picea sitchensis
TGGGCTGATCATTAACATAATGCTATATATGTACAACGCTTGTACAAAGCTGAGATTTCCATTTTGTTTATCATACTTTTCTTACTCTCCACGTTGGTAGATGGTTCTACTCTTCTCCCTAACTAAGCATCAATTAAAACCTTTTCTTTGGGACATATTTTTATGATACGATCTTTATTTGAATTTGACAATTTTAATTTTAACAATTTAAAACTAAAATTTTGTTTATTTTAAATTGCGAATCATATTATTCCAGGTCTTTAAAATCGTCATTTGAGCAGTGGATCGCTTGAATTCATAAATTTTTGGTTTATCAAAGATTTACTACATTCCGACGAAGTGATAGAAAACGAAACACCCATTGAAAACATCTGATAATTTTGATTATCAGATTTTAATTGACAATTAGACAACAATTTATTGATGCATTGGATAATTTTGATCACAGAATAGTTCAATGTTAGTTAATAATTTGACAATGCCTTATTAACCCTTTTGATCACAGTATAGTTCAACGGTTCTCGGTATAAAAAAATTCTCAATCCATTCTAGTTATGGAACTACGAGATTCCAATTCGTTGATTTTCAAGGAAGACTGGTCGGGAAAATTCGTTTTGGCTTACATATCAAACTCAGTCACCTCTGAAAAAATATTTAATAGACTAATTTTAAATTAAAAAAATTAAAGTTAAAATTAATTTATATTTTTTAATCTTTTTAAAAAAAATTAATAGAATAATTTTTAAATTTAAAATAATAAATTAAAATAAATTTATATTATATAATATTTTTCAGAAAAATGTTAAACTATTGTGAAGTACTTCTAATTTATGAAGGGTAAAGGGTAAATATGATAAATTGATCATTACTATAAAATAAAAAGAAAGTAATTATACAAAACCCAATTAGTCACAATACAAAAATTGGAGTTGTCCATGAAATTTCAAAAGTTCAAAAAGCAGAAGTTGAAACACTTTACAAAACAAATTACACTATAGACCAGCATTGTAAATGCGGCAATTTTCCTTATAGATAACAGTGCTATCATAATTTCTAAGGCTAGCATGAGGTGTGGCTATAGCTAGGCATCAATCTAATCTACATATCAAAAACCAGATCATAGAAAACAAAGAACCTTAAGAAGATGGACACGGAGGAGAGTTGACAGAGAGTCTGTCTAGATCGATGGTCTTTGACACAAAAGAAGTGGGCCTGGGAAAGGGTTCCAGCAGGGGGAATAGAGAGTAGGAGGACTCATGATATAACAAATGCGATGAGACCAGAGATAATGAAATCCCCGGCATCGAGAATCATCCATAGTGTCATACTATACCATTAATGCACTTGAAAGACTTTAAATCATACCCAAATGTGGATGAATGAACCTTGATTCGAGTGAGTGCAGACTTAAATGACTAACGATCATTCTAGCGAGAGGGTGATGCAGTAATAGCCGTCTGAAGATGATTTCATACCTTCCTACCAAGTGGATGGAATGGGTGGGAGGACTCCCCATGGTAGCTTCTCTTCCCTAGCATGTGATCCGGGTATGTATATAATATTTTAAAATATCAAAGAAATTTGTATTTATTTTATATGATGATGTTAAGGTTGTCATGATAAATTAGAAAAATAATTTTATTTATATATATATATTTTCAATTACATTATTTAATAATGATTAAATCCTTAGTATTTTCAAATATCACTTCAAGTTTAAGGGAATTAGAATAATCAAAATAATTATCTATCCATTCAAGCGATCATTTATATAGTGTTATATTTTGGGTTATTTCAAAAGCGTTTACAATATGTTGAGGGGTGTTTCATGAAATTTTGGATACATGGTGTATGTTCAACTTCTAGATGATTTGCCTATGGGAGATGGTCCATGATGAATTTTCACATTGAATATAATGTATATAGTGGTTGGTTGACGTCAATTGGGTGCTTTCTTGACATTCTTCCCTAGGGCATTTGATTTCTCTTGAGATCTTAGGGAATGTCCTTCATGATGGTCACATGGAGAGATTCACTTGCTTGGAAAATGTCCTATATGGAGGCTTTCAGTTGGCTTGGGGACATCTAGCTTATGACATTATCATGTTGGAGGAGTGTGAGCCAATACTAAGAGTACATGGCATAGGAGGTGTGATGGAATCTATATGGACTTGTGGTGAAGGAGTGTGGACACACCTTGTCTAGCTACATCATCTTTGGAGCCCTTATTTTAAATGACATCCCTTTAGATATTGATATTTGTACCCTTGGAGTGTAGCACTCCACAAATGTGCACCTACATTTTATTATTGTAGGTTTCTTGTAAGGGTATTGTCCAACATTGTATTGTTGGCCTCTCTTGCCTCCCATATATATAGAGGAAGGACAGAGTCCTTTACCCACTCATAATTACTATTCATTCTTGGGTGGAGATTTGACTTGTAGGAGCTCATTAGTCATCATATCACTATTTTATTTTCATTTGTACTTGATATCCCTTTCTCTTTCTTCGAGTTTCTAGGGAGGATTAGATTAAGTGATTATTATTTTTTTATCTCATTCANAAATTAGAAAAATAATTTTATTTATATATATTTTTTTCCAATTACATTATTTAATAATGATTAAATCCTTAGTATTTTCAAATATCACTTCAAGTTTAAGGGAATTAGAATAATCAAAATAATTATCTATCCATTCAAGTGACGATTTATATAGTGTTATATTTTGGGTTATTTCAAAAGCGTTTACAATATGTTGAGGGGTGTTTCATGAAATTTTGGATACATGGTCTATGTTCAACTTCTAGATGATTCAAGATGATTTGCCTATGGGAGATGGTCCATGATGAATTTTCACATTGAAGATAACGTATATAGTGGTTGGTTGACGTTAATTGGGTGCTTGCTTGACATTCTTCCCTAGGGCATTTGATTTCTCTTGAGATCTTAGGGAATGTCCTTCATGATGGTCACATGGAGAGGTTCACTTGCTTGGAAAATGTCCTATATGGAGACTTTGAGTTGGCTTGGGGACATCGAGCTTATGACATTATCATGTTGGAGGAGTGTGACCCAATACTAAGAGTACATGGCATAGGAGGAGTGATGGAATCTATATGGGCTTCTGGTGAAGGAGTGTGGACACACCTTGTCTAACTACATCATCTTTGGAGCCCTTATTTTAAATGACATCCCTTTAGATATTGATATGTGTACCCTTGGAGTGTAGCACTCCACAAATGTGCACCTACATTTTATTATTGTAGGTTTCTTGTAAGGGTATTGTCCAACATTGTATTGTTGGCCTCTCTTCCCTCCCATAGATATAGAGGAAGGACATAGTCCTTTACCCACTCATAATTACTATTCACTCTTGGGTGGAGATGTGACTTGTAGGAGCTCACTAGCCATCATATCACTATTATATTTTCATTTGTACCTGATATCCCTTTCTCTTTCTTTGAGTTTCTAGGGAGGATTAGATTAAGTGACTATTTTTTTTTTATCTCATTCATTGAGCTAGGGATTTTCATTGTTTTCCCTAACTAAGGTTTTTAAAAGCTAGTAGATTATACTAGCCTTGTGATAAAGCTATGGTATCTACATGAACTTTATCTTATGGGTATTAATTTCCAATACTCGTGTGAATTGCAGATTTTATTTTCAAACATGTTTGCTCTTCATGGTCTATAATTTCTAGCTATATATGTCTTGTTCATTTGACATTACGTTAAGTAATTTGAAAGTGTAATTGGAGAAGATAAATGTAGTTTTGTTGTTGTATTTACTACTATAAATAAGTGTTAGTTTATGAATGTATCATTTCTATTGGGTTTCCTAAAAGTTTGGGGTTGTTAAGGATTGAAATATTGTCCACTACCATTTCTAGTTGGATTTAATATAACTATTCAAATTTCTAAAAAATTATATGAATGTGAAGTTTGGGGATGCACTCTCTCAAGAATATGGAGAAAGATAGAGAAGATACAAAAGAATTTTATCGTTTATAATCTCAAAATTAAAGGCAATACACCCTATCCTATCATCCTCATAGAAGAGAGCATTTCCTCCATTGAGAGGAGAGCTATGATTAGGTACTTAATGTATAAAAACAAGATAAACAACATGGATGACAAAAGGCTCCCCAAAATTGCTTCAAACTCTAGCTAAAATCACCAACTACTCAAGGTGGCATAATGATGTGAAGTCTTGGCTAAATCATTTAGTTAAAAAAGCTCTAGTTAACTGTAGTTAATTGAAAAACGCTCTAAAAGAGTTGAGTTATATTATTAGTAAATTTTGTGTATTTAACTGTCACTCCACAAGGATATTCAGAAGTTCTTAGAGAGGCGACTCTTGAGTTCTGTCTTGTATTCCGTTTTTGTGTGTTTATGCTGAGTTCATACAGCCGTAGTTGTAAGCAACTCGCCTATTCCTCCTTCACCAATGACAGTGACAAGGATGACAAAAAAAAATCAGTTATATTTCGCAGAGCATTGTGACAGAATAAGGATAAACAAACTTCATTATATTTCTACCCATCATTCAAAAACTGATGGCCCTGCAGGGGAAGTAAACAATGCAATTTAGCTTTGC
Organism: Picea sitchensis; assembly: GCA_010110895.2. Taxonomy (NCBI): domain Eukaryota; kingdom Viridiplantae; phylum Streptophyta; class Pinopsida; order Pinales; family Pinaceae; genus Picea; species Picea sitchensis. The sequence goes on from SNQJ01S0004254.1 coordinate 17,591, forward strand.
CGGCACATCAATTTAGATAGGAATTTGTCAAAGAGTATAGTTGAATCTAATTTATGTAATAACGGGATTTAGCTTTGCAAAAGACGAGTTAATATTAACAGGTTTACATGTTAGTCTCCTTTGGCAAGTTTACTTAAAAGTTTAGTGTGAACAGGTTTACTGTTCGATCTCCGTTTTGGATTGTTTATGGAATATGCCCAAAGGGAGTTCCAGATTTTGTAGAATTACAGTTAGCGATAACTATTCGCAAAGATGCGTAAGAATTAGCTATCCACGGGGCAATCTCCTTTTTTGGGATGGTTTAAGGAAATATGTCCAAAAGGAGTTTCAGATTTTGTATAAGTGCAAGTAGAAATGGATGTTAACAAGTGTGCACTCAAGAATTAGCCAAGCAAATTCAGGAAATCTAGTCACAAGTGAGGAGCTACTCCTGAAGATTATAGGAGAAAAGATTATCTTCATATATAAAGAGGTAAACTATTAAAACATCATATCCACTGGAAAATATGATGAATGTTCAGAGGTGCTTTTTGTAATTTCTTTTGTGATGAATATGGAGATTCTGTGATGAATATGGGGTTAACCGATAGTTGGTAAAAAAAATATTAATAATAATAAAAATTAGTTGAATGGTTATTTAAGTGAAATATTTTATATTAATTATATATAAAATAATTAAAAATAAAAAAAAACTTATTATTTCTAGGTGAAAACTTTTTTAAAATTGAAAAAATTTGAAAAAAAGTTTGTACAAGGAATTTAATTCATCTTGTCACATGAAAGTTTGTACATGAAAGATGGAATTTCATAGAACTTAAATCATGTGGAGAATAATATCTTGGAAAGAGGAGCTCAACATTAACTCTAATGCTTGTAGTTCTTATTTAGTGGAAATTATTAATAATATTAAAATACAGATTTAATTAGATGATACATGATAGCCCTCTCAATATGTTGACATGGTTAAATAGAAGATTATCTTCTTGATTCATTGATACTCTATTTTTTTTATCTTTAATTATGTCTTATATATAAGGGGTTTTATATATTAATTTTGATTATTTTGTTATTTTTAATTATGTTTCACAAACAAGGGGTCTCATACATTAATTTGGTGTCTCTAGCTGTGACCTTATAATTAAATTGTTAACTCTCATTTTTTGTTTGTCCCTGTGTTTTACAAATCATTATTGTGTATTTTCTCTATTCATGGAAATATATCATATTCTTTACCTCTATTTTATGGTATGTTGAACATGGTTGTATCAATTGATGCCGAAGTCATACATCACATTCCTTAAGATGAAAGTTCCAACCCAATGGAACTCTATTACAACACCAGACTAGTTTTCTAGAGCTCTATTGTCCCTACTATACTAAGATTTTAATCCATTGATCTCCCCACTACACCTCAGCCTAGTGCGCTAGAACCTCAAGACCTCCACCATCTCGTGACATTTAATGAACAATGCACTAGGGTTTCATACCTCCACCATTTATGCACATCTATAGCAATATTTTTTGACATCCCATATCATTATGCTAGAGTTTTTGACATACCTCCACTACATCACCTCTTGGAAACCATGTGTCGCATGTTAATCCAACTCCAAACTCAAATTAGCATATCTAAATGACCAATTTAAAATTTGTTCTTCCAGCACCATGGGAAAGTGTTCCAAGAAATGTTGAAGGTTCTGAAAAAATATGGACCTACCTCGACATATCCTTCTTTCCAACTAGATTCAAAGTAAATTTTCCAACCTATTATGACACCGTGGATGGAAAATCTCTAGATTCTTGGATTCAAATTCCATAGGTTTACTTATCCACATAACTAAATATCCTAAGAAAAATAACTTACACAAGGATGAGGTAATATTAATAGATGTGGCTCTCACTTGGTGGCAACAAATAAAGAATCCAAATTCCACCCTCGTCATGGAACTAAATGGCTAAGTTATCACAACCACCACATGGGATAAATTCTTCCAAGTGCTAAAGGAGTGTTTCTACCCTACACTATATTATGAGTAGGTATTGGTGCACTAGTTACATCTATGGTAGTATCATGGATAAATAGTACAATAGTTCATGGAAGTATTCTCCAATATATGACTTCAACTTCATATTACTAACTCCAAAGAGATACATATTGTGAAATTTCTTTATGGTTTGTTACCATCTCTTAAAGATGAAATTTTGAATGTCTAGGACTCATTCCCTAGATCAAGCCTTTTGTAGAGCCTAGCATCTTAAAGAAAACTAAACACAACAAATACCTTTCAGGGACACCCTCATCATTTCTTTGACCCCTTCACATATTTTCCACCCCCTACACCTTCCCATCCTCATCCCCATCAATTCTACACTTCTCACAAATATCCCACCCTTCACAACTCTCATTCAAGGATGATATTATTCATAAACTAGCACAAAGACCTTTCCCCAACCAATGAATTTGAAGTCGTTTATATTGACAACCCCACCTTAGTTAATCCCAATTTGGTGTTCATGTATCATAATTTCTTTTCTACTTCTCGTGATCTCATATTTACACAAAACTTTCAAATCAATGGCCACATTGTTATGTCTATCTTTGATAGTAGTAGCCAAAAAATAACTTAACTTCCCAATCTCTTTTTAATTCTTTAAATATAACCACCACTCCTCATAACAAACCCTAACTCATTAAAAAGGTTAATAGAAAAGGACATACAATGATCATCATCAAATGATACAACGTCTCCTTCACCATCAAGCCTCCCATTGACATTGTTGAATGTGATGTCACACACCTCAATGATTCAAATATTATTCCAGGTCATCCATATCAACACAATTGTGAAACCGAGTATAATGGAATATATAATACCTATCATCCTTGAAAAATATAGAAAGGAATACAAGTTCACCTTTTCCACTTAGTCCTACCATTTCTTCCTCCCATTTGATGTCTGGAAACACTATTGTCAAACACATCAGCACTAGGTTGCAAGATTCTCATGCTTTGTATAGTACACTTAGTCAAAGAAGAAAACATGTTTTATTCACAATTACTTAGTATAAAACCATTATAATAATGTGTATGTTCAACCATGTATCCTCCCTCTTCCACAATCCATTCGACACTCCATTAACCTTATTCAATCCTTCTTCCTTATAAAATCCTTAGATTATTACTTATCTCCAATGGATGAAAAATAAATTGAGAAACAACTTTAGAAACTACTTGAGGAAGGTCACATCCAACCTTCCAACACCTATCCATGTGACTCACCTACCTTCAGCATTCCTAAGAAGGAAACATATGACTCACCTACCTTCATCATTCCTAAGAAGGAAACATATGAGTATCTCTTGGTGACTAATTATTGATCCCTCAAGAAAATCATTGTTAATAACCATGGCCAACTACATTGCATATATAAGGCTTCGATCACCACCTACATGGATCCCAATATTTCACTAGGATGGATTTAACTTCAAGTTTTCGTGAAATCTACATGAATCCCTTAAAGAGTTAGAAAATGGCCTTTAAAACTAAATTTGGTCTTTATGAGTGGCTTGTCATGCCCTTTGACTTGTCCAACATTCATGCTACTTTTAAGCACCTCATCAATGATATATTTTACTAACACCTTGGTCACTTTGTTATTATATACCTTGATGGGATCATAATCTTCAACTGCACTTAGGAAGACTATATGGAACATGTGCAAACTATTTTAGAACTTTTGAGGAAAAATGAATTGTAGGTGAAGAGTAAAAAGTCATTCTTTGGGAAAATTCCCCTCTAATATTTTGGATTTATTATTAACATAATAGGTATTCATATTGATCCTCAAAGGGGCTCCAGGATCCCACTTAATAATTGGTTCCCATCTCCTCAATAGTGATTAAAAGCTTCATTTTTCACATGAACTTTTACCATAAGTTCATTAAACACTTCTTCCATATTTCCTTGTGACTACGTCAACTACTTGATATTTATCATATCAATTGGACTACTACATTAAAATGAATAGTCTAATAATGAAAGGAAACACACTGCTTTGAAATAGTGTTCAACATCCCTTTAACATAGAGATAGACACTTTCCATTAGCTTATAAGGGTTATTCTTAAACAATGATTATGGCATGTATATTATCATTCAAAAGGTTTATCTATAACCAAATTGAACCACATCACCTATGGTAGGGAATTCTATTCATTAGTCTAAGATCTTAGCAATTGAGACATTATATATTGCGGAAAGAGACCATTCTACACACTAACCATCACAAAATAATATTTTTAAACTTTCAATCCAGGATACAGGATTATTACCATTTAAAATGGAATCATGTCTACAAAAATTTCATTTATTCACTAATTATAAGAAGGGAACTTCCAACAAATCCATTGACCTCATCAAAATACCATTGATTTGAGCTCTTAATATCCTAGAGGTTATGTTTAGTGCTTATGAAGGATGGAAGCAATCATATGAAATCAACCCCTTCTTTGGGCCTATAGTGCAAGAATTAAAATAACCCAAAAAGACTATCTTTGTATCACTCCTAGACTACACTATTTGGGATGCTTGGCTTTACAAGATAAATTAGTGTTGCATGCCCAATAGTGAATTTCATTTGATGTTGCTTCAAGAAGGACATCCTTTAGTCTACAAAGGAAGTTTTGTCCACTCAAAGACATTTTATCACTTGTAGCATTACTTCTATTGAGCAATTATTAAAGACAAATCACATATATTTCATTCATTATTTCCCTTTCTACAACCAAGTAAATCCATATTATCACAAGTTGGGCTTATATTGACCATTTTCCATACCATCGCATCCTCAGGAATTCATCTCTAGGATTCTATTAGGGGTGTCCCCATGAATTTCTAAAATCATGAATGTGTTATTAGTGATGTTTCATTTTTCAAATATGGCCCTTTTCATTCCTTGTGCCAAAACCATCATTGTTGCTCTAGTTGTGAATTTATTCTTCTATCAAGTCGAAACCCATTTTGGCCTTCCTTGTACCAATGTATTTGATAGGGACTCACACTTTCTTAACCATTTTTGGAAAGCATTGTGGAATTGTTGGGGCTACAAATTATAATTCTTTGTAGTGTTCCACTCACTAATAGATGGCCATATTGAGGTTAGAAATCTTAGCTTGGTACATGCCTCTAGGATTATCATCAAAATAAAAATAATTATGACACACATATTTATAATTTGTACTATAACTACAACCACATACTTCACTCAACCAATGATTATTCTCCTTTTAAATCTCATCATGGATATCATCCACTGGCTCCCTATGATTTACCATTCCTATTGCATCTACATCCTCAAACTAGCCTCAAACTAGCAAAAGATATAAGATCAGGTTCTCAATTTTTTTGTATCAATTGTAAACCATTCAAGATAATGTGAAATAGTTCATATGTCAATATCAAGAATGTAATAAGGAGCTACAAGTTTTCCACAAAAGTCCCTCTCCCTTTTAGTTAGGTGACAAAGTTTCACTACATCTACACAAGAAACATTTTCAATGAAAATAACGTCACAAGATTAAGCTAATTCATTGTACAACTAATTAGGGATAATACATACAAGATAAATTTACTTGCAATGTTAGACATACATAATGTTATCAATGTAAATCAGATAAATTATGAGCTATCCTAGTTGGAGTAATACTTTCAAATTACACGTACCCCAATAACCGGGGGACTAGGGTGAGCTGAGGGGGGACAGCTTACGTAAGCGAATGTGTATAAGCCTAGTAAAACATGATTGTTCCTGGCGGGCCACCTTTGGTGTTTGGCCGTGCGTGGACGGATTCGCCTCTAGCCTCTGGACATGTCGGGGAAATAAGTGTGCACAAGACGGATATCTAAGGAAGCCAAGGCGAGAAGGCCCAAATCTCTTAATCTACGAAGTATCTATTTGTAAGGCACTCTCCTCAATTGGATACGCCTTCACTTGGCCGCGAGCTCGTATCCTTTATGTACACTTCTATGGGACAATATCCCAAATTTTTGGCAACCATTAAACAAAGACCACTCTTGTACATTCGTTATTGCACCACCTATACCAATAACTCCACCATGTACTTGGTAGGCGTAAAATATATCTCCCCACACAAGAAAATGGATATCGACAAATATTATGACCGGGAAGTTTCCCACATTTGCAACAAATAGTGGAGACGCTTTATTTTAATCAAGGAGGAACTAATGTGGAAAAGCATGACACATTGGAGAGAGAGGGGATAAACCAAAAAAATACAATGTTGAGAGTTGTTATTTAGTAGAAAATATTAATAATATTAATATAAAGATATAGTTACACGTTGGAAAATAGAGGTGATCATCCTCTTAATAAGTTGAAGTGGTGAACTTTAATCATTATTTTATCATTAATATTTCATTTAATATAAAAAAAATAAAAAAAATGTATATCTTTATTTGGTTATCATTACTTATATTTCACTTAATATAGAAAATGTAGATGTCTTAATGTTTTTTTTTTTTTTTTTTTGCGTAAAATATATCTCCCCACACAAGAAAATGGATATCGACAAATATTATGACCGGGAAGTTTCCCACATTTGCAACAAATAGTGGAGACGCTTTATTTTAATCAAGGAGGAACTAATGTGGAAAAGCATGACACATTGGAGAGAGAGGGGATAAACCAAAAAAATACAATGTTGAGAGTTGTTATTTAGTATGGTACATTAATAATATTAATATAAAGATATAGTTACACGTTGGAAAATAGAGGTGATCATCCTCTTAATAAGTTGAAGTGGTGAACTTTAATCATTATTTTATCATTAATATTTCATTTAATATGTAAAAAAATAAAAAAAATGTATATCTTTATTTGGTTATCATTACTTATATTTCACTTAATATATAAAATGTAGATGTCTTAATGTTTTTTTTTTTAATTAATTATTGCTTATTTTTTCTACTCCTAAAATAACTCATAATGTTTTGATTTTAATTTACAATTTTTTTAACATGTTTATATCATTGTTAGATATCAATGAAATTTTCAATATGTATGAATTTTGCACTCACAAAAGTGAAGTTCTCTATCCCAAGTGGGTGGAAGGAAGGGGAAAGAGTGGTGGGGCTTCGTGTTATTTGTCTATTTCTGAATATGTAATTTTATACACACTAGTAGTGATCCATCATAACCCAATATCCTAAAAAAATAAGAGATAAGTTAATAATAAAGTAATTCTCTATAAACGAACAAATTAAAGAGTATATTTAATGGAATGGAAAGTATTACAGATCAACTTTTGATTACTTCAATGATCACTATGCTTCTAACATTTTCTCTATCACATAACATAACACATAATCACTTAAGATATTGAACTTCCATGCATCATTACAACTAGTTTTAGAACTCTCATACATCCACTTATCTTGTATAAGACATTCAACATTCATACCATTGTAAGGTCATTATATCATAAATTCAATGCTCAAGGAAAATTATCTTAGAACTTTTTAATTTGGTAACTAGCTCCAATAACAAGCCTCACAGTTAATACTATAATTTCATCAGTTAATACTATAATTTCATCGTTATCCTGATTCTACTTCTAATATGATATCATGCCATGTTTACGTGAACATTAAATTGTATATAAATATATTTTTCATTAATATTTCCAACACTCCATGAATGAAAATTTGTTCTTTTATCATACCAAAAATTGCTTTATAATTTTCAAACTTATATCACTTAAAAAAATTGTAAATATATCAACTCATTACTAAAAATTTGTAAATATATCAACTCACTACTAAAAATTTGTAAATATATCAACTAACTATTTAAATGTATTACCGTGCTTTAAATGTATTACCGTGCTTTACGTAAATGTAGTTTTCTTCTTATAACGATGTTAAACCTATATTATCTATGAATATTCTAATCCAAAACTTCATATATTCCCTGCAATGTACCTTTGTTGAAAACAAAGCAATTATGTGATTTTATCGTTATTCAATTTTACAACTAACTTGAAAAGTTTGCACATCTATCCGAGTTAGGATCAAATTAAATCGGTCGTCATGCTTGCAAAATTATAACTCTCAACTCAATGTACATACCTTTCACATAATTTGGTATTATTGTGTAACTATGAATTTATTTTGATTTATATTGCATAAACAATGTGATAAATTTGGGCGCGGGGATGGTGTACGTGACGATGGTGTCAATTAGTGAGTCTTCCCTCATGGCGAGGAGCAATATCACCCAATTATAGTGAAAATAACAATATTAGGTTTTTTAATAACTTCCTACCAACAATTTACAAATGTTTGCACTAATAACTTTTCCTCATTCATCTTCAATAATTTTAGCGTTGCAATACTTTGAGGTGTCACATTCATTTATTTTAAATGAATTGATTAGGTCATTGACATTCTTGATCTAAGAAAGAAAATTCCTTCTGATTTATATGAAACTTCCATGCTAAGGTAGTAGTGTAACAATTCAAGGCCCCTAGTTTAAAAAAATATGATGCAAGTTGTCTTTCATGTATTTGGTATTTTTTTCACTTTTATTTATTAGAATCAAATCTTTAAAATATAAAATTATTATAAGAGAATCTAGATTTTGAGTAGCTATTAGGAATCTTGAAGATTAGGATCCAAGATGTTCTTCTTGAATTTACCTTGTAGAGTAGTTTTCACGTCAAGACTAAAATCCAAAGTTGTTCCTCTTTAATCTAGCTTATAGAGTACCTGCCATGGCCAAAGGAGAAGCGGTGGCTAAAGAGGAACCTTGCTAGATGGTTGCAACTGAGGAGGGAGACTCCAACATGATATCTGGTGAGAGAGAACCAACCATTTGGGTTTGGATCAAAGACGAGGAGAGACTGTGGGAGCGGAAAGAGATGAACCCTAGCCGCCGCCACCGCTTGGATCAAGAGTATGAGCGCCATTCAGTTATTAGAGACCTTGGGGATCTTCAACCCTCACTCTATTACAAGAATCGATTTAAGAGTGACACAAGATCGAGGCTTCATTCTGGATATCGTGTCGTTCTTAGCTTTGAAACTGTGGCAAGCTTCCCCCCTTTTTGTAAAGACCATCGTCGATTCTTCTCTCTGCTTGCATGCTCAGGATTCAAACTTTGTTTTTGAGCTCAAAACCCAAGTCCACCAGGCTACATGTATTTCACCTTGCTTTCAACGTCTAATCTTTGAAGCACCACAACTTATGGATGGCTCTCTGCTACGGGGTTATGGGAATATAAAGAATGCAACCATTTCTCTTGGTTCTCATTTGCATGGATGAGCTCCATCCTCCACTCATCCAAGATATTACAAGCACGCCGTGAAAACAAGGATTTATGCTCCTTTGGGGTCCAATGCTAAAAATTCTAGAGCAAAGGAACTTTTTGGCTATGCCTTCTTGTGGAGCACTCCGCAAAACCTCCAACACCAGAAGTCGAAGATCCCCACGTCTATGGCTTTTCATTTATATACCAGGAAAAAGCCATCATCTGTCGCTTCAATGGACTATGGCCCTCAGCCTCTGTACTAAGAGAATGGGTAAACAAGACCCGGTTGTTAGGTCATGGGTTGTTCTTTTGCTCCAAAGGGTTCCTCATTGTTAACATTTCCACAGAAGAGGACTACCAACGCGTTCTAGAGAAAGGTCCATGGTTCTGGGGAAGATATGGTTTTTTCATGCAAATATGGTTCCCTAACTTCAACTTGCTGACTATGACTGCCATGAATACACCGATCTGGGTAAGACTCCCTAATTTACCTTTGCATTTTTATACTCCATCTTTTTTACTTACCCTGGGAAATGTGTTGGGTAGGTTTATCAATATTGACACAGACCGAATATTGAAAGGCTTCGTCACTTTTGCTCGCATATGCATTGAAATTGACCTCAGTCATGGGCTTTCAAATAGGATTCTTATAGATTGGATCGAGGATGATCCTTACACACAGATGGTTGATTATGAGAACACCTCCTTCAGGTGTCTCTCCTTTCAACAAACATGGCACCTTTAGGAAAATTGTCCTTTATCCCCAACCCCATCCTCATCCCCTAGAGCACAGAAAAGGGTTGATGCTTGGAAAGACCCTAAAAATCGCAAAAGTCACTCAAACTCTTCATCTGAAAACAAGCAGCATCACAAAGATGCCCCAACTACTCCGTATTCCACAGCACCATTGCTACCTCCAACAAGTGAACAACATGCAACTGCAAACCCAAAACACCAGACTTCGGCTTCAACAAAAAATCTTGAAGCTTCAGAAATTTTGATTCTAATTCTCGCAGTTCAGCATTTGCACACCCCCCTCGAAAAGGATGAATCGAATGAAATAATCATGGCCACAACCCCACTCTCAGGGAATCAAAAACATCCTCATAAATCAAATAATTTAGACAGTGGCAGGGAAGCACCCTTAGCTTCAGCAACTCAAGAATCTGGCATTTCCTCAAACCATCTAGCTTTGGTGGCGAAGGTTGTTGAGCCTATCAGTTCCTCTGGTTGGATTAATGTTCGTAATAAAAAAGGAAGAAAGGATCCTCTCCAGCCAACACAATGATCCGACCCTTTCTCCTTATCTTGTAATGTTTCATCTTGCTATGCCCACACACTCCTTGTGGCTCTCTTTTAGCATAGGTTAGTCTATAGTGTTCCCATGTTCTCTTTCTGAGGGGTCTTTTCCTATCAACAAGTCAATGTATCACTTTGTATTTTTTCTTGGATTGAATAGAAGGATTCTCATCTAGTTTATTTACAAAAATAAAATCTACCTTATAGAGTATTTTTCACCTAAATATTAGGATCCAAGTTTCTCCTTTTAAATCTAGCTTATATAAAGTTTCCATTTACATACATACCAATCTGAAAGTGAATTATTTTTTTGCCTAACTCCAAATGAATTATTGTGCCACTATTGCTCTTTTTTTTGTGGGGGGGGGGATATTGTATTGGTTTGAATTTGTGGGTTTGGAAATAGAAAATAAGAAATAATGAACTATCTTTGATTCAATTTTCATAATCTATTTTTTCTTTTTTTTTTATCTTCAAAATTATGTGTTGTACAAGTTAGGGAATTTGTATGGTCCTCAAACTAAGTTGAAACACATGTGGTTTCATACAAATTATTATATCCAAATAACAAAAGGTCCAATTGAAATAAAAATGGTTTACATTGAAAATATGATGATAAATGTAGTTTAGTACCACATTTAACATATTGAAGCGTTATAATTATAGACTTAGAGTTATCGTCGATACAAGTATTGTCCCTTAAAATGGGAAAAAAAAAAAAAAAGGTTCTCGTAATGACTTGAAAAGTCTAGATTGCAGGGGATAAGTGAAAGCCTAAAGTGGTCATATTTGAGTACATCATTTAAAATATTCATGAATAGAAAATTCAAATTAGTGAATTTGTAACAAAAGCAAGGTTGGTCAACAAAGAAAACCCTGAATAAGTGCATTAAAAGGTATGATAAATTAAAATGTTCATAAACTTTGATTGGAAAGTCTAATAAAGGTGATTAAAAATCTATTAGAAAGAAGAAATAAAAAATAGAGTAGAATATATTTCTAAAATTATTTTTATAAATTAAAATAAATATATAACTTTCGAGAATCATATTTTGATGGTTTTGGTTAGACCCCAAATAGTCACCAATCAGAATACATAACTTTAGAGAAGATGAAGATGGAATTGATCCTAAAGATGGAGGATTACAAACAAAAAATTTGGAAGTCTTTATAGATTAGGTATTTATTTCAAGGGTTAAGCTTGAGAGTGGTGGAAGAGTCTTGATAGAGATACCTTAATACACTCTACATTGAAAGAAACTGAAATTGTTTTCTCAAGAAGATGGATAAAGTACTAAATACTGGAGGATATGTTGAAAATTCAAGATGAATTAAGCATGTAAATAAGGACAGTGAGATGGGGAATGCTGGGAGAATGTGATAATATGATAATGTAAGAAACATTGAAAGAAACTGAAATTTTTTTCTCAAGAAGATGGATAAAGTACTAAATACTGGAGGATATGTTGAAAATTCAAGATGAATTAAGCATGTAAATAAGGACAGTGAGTGAGTTCTCCAAGATGCATTATGTTAATAAAAATTTGATGAAGAAGTTTTATAAATTAAAATAAGAAAAGGCTAGTGAAAGAATGTGAGGAAAGGATAAACCAACGGAATATTTGAAAAAGAAAGAAGAATAAATCACAAGGTTATGTAAGAATATGGCCTTAGGAACAATGTTAACAATATGAAAAATCGTCTGAAGAGTCTAAAATCAAATAATAAATGTGAAGATACTACTAGAATAGTTTAAGAGAATACTACCAAAATATTTGAAGAGAAAATTTGCAAGAAGTCCCAAATGTTAATGAAGTAGAAATAGAAATGCTATCTGGAATTGAAGAAGGATACAAGAATTTTATGAATGGAATCACATTGTATCTTCAAAAGGAGAATAAATACAACCTTAAAGGTCACTAGAAAATGTTTTAAGAAAATGGAGCTCCAAAATGAGGATGTGCATGTTAAATATGGTGGTATTATCTCAAGGGCTAGAGTAACCAAAGGCCAACCATAGAGGATGCAGCATGTCATTGTTTTTGAAAAAAATACCGATGATATGGATGTGCAAAATGAAAGAAAACCATCAAAAGTGAAACCATACTGACAACTTCTTTACCAATAAAGTTTTAAAGAAGGATGAGAACATCAATATCAACATTACCAAGGAAGAGTCTAAAATAATTAACAATATACATGGAACACGTGTAATGGGTGCATATATATATAGTGCTCAAATTATTGTCATTGATGTCAAAGGATTAATGATGTCATTAATTTCATATTACGGAATTGCAATACACATGGTATTTCCAAGATTGATTTATATATATAGGTCTACGAGTATATTATAAAAGGAGTGCATGCGAAAAAGTAAAAAATGAAATAGTGGTTTCAAACCCATGGGTTTGGGGTATTTTCCCATGGTATTGGGAATTAATTATTGAATTGAGGGACACATCCCTTCATGAAGGGTTATGAAAAAGTATAAAAAGAGAAAGTGTGTGTGTGAAAATTGGATTACCAAATATTGATGATCCGGATTTATGTAGGAACACAATGAAATACAGAAATACACATAAACACAGAGATGCAGCGGAAATAAGATTTCATTTCATTAATAACAAATGACTGAAATACAAGGTCGTGGGTGCGGCGTAGTGGTAAGGTCGGTCATGTAATGACGGTCAGGTCTCGGGTTCAAACCTGAACATGGTCGTTGCTCGCTGCCTAATTAACCATTCTGAGCCAAGCTCACCACCTTTAGCAAGCAATGCAAGTGAGGTTTGCGCGACGGAATGCAAAGCGGCTAGGGCTTAAACCCTAGCCGCTTCAGCTCTGGTTTCTTGATTGTAAGGCGCGGCTCCAGCACCGATCAGGGTCCCGGCACTCATTCAGAGCATCCCTTCTCCGCGCACGCATTTTGGAGAGGTTATTTGATCACAGGACGCGGCCTACAGCAGTCAGGGTTCCCCGACAGCCTTCAGAGGGTCCCTGTGAGGCCTGAGACCGCCTACGGTTTTTGCATGCGGGTGGGTACAGTGGTCTTGGCTCATCATTGCGATTTAATCTTGTTTGCAGGAGGTCAGCTACGATGGCCCCAGATCAAAACGCCGAGAAGGGAAAAGACCCTTTGGAAGCATTCAAGGCGTTAGTTCGTTCGGCAGGCCCCAAATCCAAGCTTTCT
>SNQJ01S0004254.1:41219-58806 GCA_010110895.2 Picea sitchensis
GACTAGACAAAGGGAGAAGGATGATGAAATTTTTTCCAGGTACATAAATGGCTTGAGGTATGAAATCCAGGATGAAATTAGTATGATGACCGTAAGGAAAGTGGAAGATTCTTATCAGATTGCATTGAAGGCAGAAGAAAAGTTGGCCAGGAACCAGATTCAGTGAAACAAAAGAAGAGGCTGAAATAGAGGTAAGGGGATTGTCTATGATAAGGCACCGAAAAATAAGGATGAGAATGAGAAATCATATGGTCACCTTGAAAGGGGAGGAAGTTCCCAAAGAAGACAATTTGGTGGGAGAAATTATTTTCCTCGAGGAAGAGGAAGAGGTAGAAGAGGTGGAGTTCAATGTTATGCCTATGGAAATATAGGACACATGTCTTGGGAAATGTCCCGAGAGGAAGAAAGAAGGAGGAGGAGAAGCACACATTTCTAAGGCCTAGAAGAATGTGGAAGCAGAGGCAGCAAAAGGAGGACAAAACCTTATGATGAGGAAAGTTCTTCTAAAGCCAGAGAAAGAAATAGAGGATTCAGTTCAATGAACGAGGTTGTTCAGGAATGCTTGTAAAACAAAGGACAAAGTTTGCAAGATGATTATAGACAGTGGGAGTATTGATAATTTAGTATCTACAAAAATGGTGGAGAATTTGGATCTGGAGACAACTGCACACCCAAGCCCATATAAAGTATCGTGGTTGCACAAAGGACATCAAGTAATGTTAAGTCAACAATGTAAGGCTGAATTTAAAATAGGAGTTTATAAAGATGAGATTCCGTGTGATCTAATTCCTATGGATTTTTGCCATATTTTGTTGGGGAGACCATGGCATTTTGATGGGAATGACATTCATGATGGGAGAAAAAATACTTATACTATGGAAAAAAATGGTTGAACCCACATGTTACTGCCAATAGAAGAGAAGAAAGAAAATTAATAAGCCAACACAAGAATACTTCTCATGAGTGGGAAGGAACTCTTGAAGGAAATCAAGAAATATCAAGAAATGTAATTTGTTGTAGTGAGGAAGTTGAGAGTTATCCTTACCAATACTTCTATGGATGATTTACCAGAACAAATCTAGGAATTGCTAGATAATTTTGCTGACATAGTAGTGGATGAGTTGCCTCACTCATTACCACCCATTAGGAGTATTAGCCATCATATTGACTTCATTCCAGGAGCCAGTTTTCCAAAGAAAGCATTGTATAGGTTGACACCTCGAAAGAATGAAGAAGTTAAGAATCAAGTTCACGAGTTTTTGGATAAAGGTTTAGTTAGGGAAAGTCTAAGCCCATGTGCATTACCGACTATATTGAGTCCAAAGAAATACAGGGGATGGAGAATGTGTACAGATTCCAAAGCCATCAACAAGATTACCATCAGGTATAGATTTCCTTTACCTAGGATGGATGATTTGATGGATTGTTTGAGTGGAGAAAGCTATCTTTCAAAAATAGACTTGAAGAGTGGATATCATCAGATAAGAATAAGAGAGGGATATGAATGGAAGATAACATTCAAGACAAATGAATGTTTTTTTGAATGGCTAGTCATGCCATTTGGATTGAAAAATGCTCCAAGCACATTTATGAGGTTGATGAATAAGGCACTGAAGGACTTCATAGGTAAATTTGTCATTGTATATCTGGATGATATATTATTTTTAAGAAAAACAGAGGAAGAACATTTAAATCATTTGACATTAGTGATGAGGAGGTTGCAGTAGGAAAAGATGTTAATAAACTTTAAGAAAAGTTCTTTTATGAAGACAAAACTCATATATTTGGGTTTTGTGAATTCTTCAAATGAATTGAAGATGGATCCAGAGAAGGTGAGAGCAATCAAAGAATGGTCGTCACCAAGGAGCATATTTGAGATAAAAAGTTTCCATGGGTTATAAAGTTTTTATAGAAAGTTTATAAAAAAAATTAGTGGTATATGTGCACCCATAATGGACACTGTGAAAAAGAAACATAAATATTTTAATTGGACAGAGGAGGCTGAGAAAAGATTTAGAGTGTTGAAAAAGAAGATAACAGAACAACCAATTCTGGTTTTACCAGATTTTGGAAAAACATTTCAGGTGAGATGTGATGCAAGTGGAATACCCATTGGAGCCATCTTGAGTCAAGATAATAGGCCAGTTGCTTATTTTAGTGAGAAGTTGAATGACACCAAGGAGAAATATTCTACATATGACAAGGAGTTTTATGCAGTGATTCAATCTTTGAAGAAATGGAGACATTATTTAATTCCAAAAGAGTTTGTCTTGTATAGTGATAATCAAGATTTGTAATTTATTACTAGGCAAGAGAAGTTGAATCAAAGGCATGCCAAGTTAGTAGAATTCATGCAGAATTTTACTTTTTTCATTAAACATGTTTCTATAAGTGATAATAACGTTGCAGATTCTTTAAGCTGGAGGAGTTTGGTTATACAAGAATTCCAAGTGAAGACCTTAGGGTTTGAGCACCTTAAGGAAATGTATCAGGAAGATCCATATTTTAAGGAGGCTTATGAAGCATATGAAAATACTTTGTTGAGGGATAACAAGTCATGGGAAGAATATTTGATCCAGGATGGATTGTTGTTTAAAAGAAGTTAATTGTGTATACCAAGATGCTCAATGAGAGATAATTTGTTGAAATAAAAAAATAGTGGAGGTCTAGCCAGACATTTCGGTCATGAAAAAACATTTGCACAGCTAAATAGTTTGTATTATTGGCTAGGTATGAGGGAAGATGTGAAGAAATTTGTAGACCGATGTAAGACTTGTCAACATGCAAAAGGGAAGAGACAAAATACTGGTTTGTATCAGCCATTGTCTATTTCAAAAAGGCCTTGGGATGTAATTAGTATGGATTTTACCTAGAACCTAGAAAGGAAGTGATTACATATTTGTTGTGGTTGATAGATTTTCTAAAATGGCACATTTCATACCATGCCAGAAAAAAAATGATGCTACACACATAGCCAATTTTTTTTCCAGAGAAGTTGTGAGATTACATCGATTGCCCAGAAGTATAGTCTCGGACAGGGACACTAAGTTTGTAGGACATTTTTGGAGGACTCTATGGAATAGGCTGGGAACTAATTTATCTTTTAGTTCAAAATATCACCCTTAGACAGACGGACAGACTGAAGTGGTGAACATGAGTCTAGGAAATTTCTTGAGGAGTTTACTCACTAAACAAGGTCGTCAGTGGGATTAGATTCTGGCACAGGCATAATTTGCATTTAACAATTCAGTTAACAGGAGCACTAGAAAAATTCCATTTGAGATAGTATATGGAAGAAAACCAAGATGGGTTGCGGAATTGAGAGAATTGAATCAAGATGAATTTAGGAGCACTGGAGCAGAAGATTTTTCTACAGAAATGCAGAGACTTCATGATCAAGTTAGGAGGTAGATAGAGGATAGTAATCAAAAGTATAAGGAAAGAGTTGATCAGAAAAGAAGGGAAGTTCGATTTGAAGTGGGAGATGAAGTTTTAGCTCATCTGAGAAAGGAAAGGTTTCCAAGAGGAATATATAATAAGTTGAAGATGAAGAAGATAGGACCATGCAAGATCCTTAGAAAATTTGCAGCAAATGCTTATGAGATTGAGTTGCCAGACAATGTTGGGATATCATTGATATTCAACGTTGCAGACCTGTATCCTTATAACAGAGATGGCGTAGGAGAATTAGATGATCATGAAGATATTTAGTGGGAAGAACATATGCCCACAGTAGAAATACCTCAGATGGAGAAAATTTTGAAATAGAGAGTTGGAAGGAAAACTAGAAGAAAGATGCACCCTGAATATTTATTGAAGTGGAAGGATCACCCAGTGGAAGATTCAAGTTGGGTAACTGAACCTGATATTTTGAAGCATGGTAAAACAGTGTGAGAGCTCATGGACATGATTCCATGAATATTTTGGCCAGATGAGTATGATGAAGGAGCATTGTTTTCAAATCAAAGAAAATCGGACGTGGAAGCAAATTCGACACTTAAACACATTGAAAGAGCCAAACTGACTCTTAACCAGCTTGATAGCGGTGTGTAGATCTTTTTGAAACTCTCGTTAATTAATTAGATGTATGTAAATTTAGGCCACTATTTAGAACTAACAGATCATTGTAAACCCTTACACGACTGTAATATATTACAGGTGTAGGATATTATCCCGTATTAGTCATTAGGTTTCATAAATTAAGCTGAGTAGATAACCGCTAGAGTGATAGGTGATAGATTTTAGATAGAAGGAAGAAGAGGGAGAGTACTCTCGATCCTTATACAAGTATTTTTTTTGTGTTTGTAAGAAGATATCAGCTGTAATCATGTCTCTTTGAAATGAATACAACAAAGGAAAATTCATCCAATTGTACAGTGTAAGGAGTGAAGAGGTCAGTTGTAAGGAGTAATACGATGAAGAGGTCAGTTGTAAGGAGTGCACTGGACCAAAAATCGATTAAGTGTCGAATAAATCCCTTTGATTAATTCAAAGTTCGAAGGAAGAACAAGTACGAAGGATTTAGAGAGAGAAATCCTTAAGAAGAAGAAATTTTGAAACCTGGACAAGATTAAGGGTTAAGATCCATGCGGGAGGAACTGAACCATTTTAGACTGTTAGATCTTGGAGAATTCATGCATTGATTAGTCACAAGGATCTTTCGAAATTTCGCGAATCGGAATATTGGAAGTGAAAATCTTCGGTACACGAAGTGGATCTCAATCATTGGTTGTGGGAGAGATAAGGGCCGTCGATTATCTAGGGAGAATTTGGAATTTGTGAGTCAGGAGAAAAGAGGTGAGCTATCACCCAACTTCATGAAACGCGAAGTCCTGAAATGCTCAAAGGGTTGAGACCTAGGTTTTAGCCGGTGGTCACATGGAGGGGAAGCTTGCGCCTGGTGCTAGTTCACTCAGGTGGAGTTTTGTAAATGGAATTGCGGTTTTATTCATTGAAGGTTCCAAGAGGGGACCCGAAGGGTCATTTCGGCTCAGAATCTTGAAAGATCCTAGACCGAGAGGTCGCGCAACCCTTGGAGAGAAGGGGGTATGAACCAATATTTCCTTATATATTGAAATTGGAACAAAGATACTAATCAAAACATAACAAATAATATAGAAATAAAACTAGAAATCATTCCATTGAAGGGATTCATATTTCAATCCCACTACAGTCTCTAGTGTTTCATCCTCAAAGTGAATTTCCACTCCAATTCGACCTATAGGGACTACATCACCTATAGTATCCACCAATTCTCATTTTAAAAAGTGAAATATGTCAATGTCCTCTTCATTGGCCAGATAAATGTCACATAGAGAGGTTTCCACAAAGAACGTAGAGTCTGAAGGTGGAGGAGACAAGACAAAATTATGTGGGAGGTTAAGGTAAGTTAAATTATTCCAGCCAGGTATTTCAGAGAAGCCATCTATGACATTATCTCCAAGAGTATTCATTTACAAATTTGCATGAATGTAATAGCCTCTTTCTATAATTACTTAGGGTCCTTAGAAATAAAGTTGTAGTTTCCACTACACACTAGTCCCTTACCATCTATGCCTTCAAATTCCTATCACATTCTTCCTACCAACAATTACAATGGATGGTCGAAACCATAAAATTACATTTCACTTTAGCAACCTCATGGTCACAAAACTTAAGCTCCAATTAAACCTCCTTTATTTTGCGTAGAATGCAACACTTATTTTCTATAATTACTTAGGACTTAGAAATAAAGTTGTAGTTTCCACTACACACTAGTCCCTTACCATCTATGCCTTCAAATTCCTATCACATTCTTCCTACCAACAATTACAATGGATGGTCGAAACCATAAGATTACATTTCACTTTAGCAACCTCATGGTCACAAAACTTAAGCTCCAATTAAACCTCCTTTATTTTGCGTAGAATGCAACACTTATTTTCTATAATTACTTGGGACTTAGAAATAAAGTTGTGGTTTCCACTACACACTAGTCCCTTACCATCTATGCCTTGAAATTCCTATCACATTCTTCCTACCAACAATTACAATGGATGGTCAAAACCATAAAATTACATTTCACTTTAGCAACCTCATGGTCACAAAACTTAAACTCCAATTAAACCTCCTATATTTTGCGTAGAATGCAACACTTATTTTATCAATGGCAATGACCATTATTGCTTCAGATTTATACAAATTCTAGGAAAAGTAATCACTAACTAGAGCACCCCATATTGACTTCGGCTTTGAAAAAATACCTAGCATCTTCATCCCAAATCATACCACCCCAACCTATTTCCAGCACTCTTGTGCTACTAGGACCAACAACAACGTTGGTGTGAGTGGCATTGAACCAAACTAATATAACAATAAACCCATGTGCGTGCAATTTAAATCACTTGTTGTACTAAACATAAATACACGTGCGAGTAGATGAAGAATAAGGTGAAATGTGTGATGGGAGAACCTTAATTCCATGTCACTTCACACCTACATGACGAAACACATGTTATAATGTGACATAACAATTATAATAAGCAACCATATCATGTAGGGGAATGAAAATTAGATCCCCCGATTTACCCCTTATAAACCTTCATTCATCCTTGCTCCAAGGTTGCCTCCGCGTTTTTCTTTCCGAAGACCAAGAAAAAGTCAAGTTTTGCGAAGCTTTAAACCAATATAATGATCCTCTAAATGAGTGTTGATAATCTAAGCTTCATTATTGATTGCATCTGCTAGTCCTCATACATATTCTTATTCCTTTTTACCTTTGAAGGCGTACCACTCAAAACTAAAACTTAAAATACAATTAAAAAAATGTTTATTAAAATCATGAAATTAATCAACAAATCATTAAAATGAGAAGCAAAGTAATTCAATCAAAATTTAAAGTGCCTACATAACTAAAACTTAAAATACAATTAAAAAAAATGTTGTCAAAATCCTTAAAAATGAATTAACAAATCCATTGGAATGAGGAAACAAAGTAATTCAATCAAAATTTGGTGCCTACATGACTAAAGGCACAGAATACAATTAAGGAAAAAATGTTATTAAAAATCATAAAATTAATTAACAAATCATTAAAATGAGAACTAAAGTGAATTCAATCAAAATTTAAAAGTTATACATTTGTGATAAAATTTAAAGAGACGACATTGTATAAAATTGTAAAATGATTTAAAGTGTTTACATTGTGATAAAAAATTGTCTCAAAATATTTTTAACATATCTTTATAATTTTATTATAAAGGGTGGGAGGGAGTATAATTAGGAAAATTTAAAGAGACGACATTGTATAAAAATGTAAAATGATTTAAAGTGCCTACATTGTGATAAAAAATTGTCTCAAAATATTTTTAACATATCTTTATAATTTTATTATAAAGGGTGGGAGGGAGTATAATTAGGAAAATTTAAAGGCGACATTGTTAAAAATGTAAAATGATTTAAAATGCCTACATTGTGATAAAAAATTGTCTCAAAATATTTTTAACATATCTTTATAATTTTATTATAAAGAGAAGATATTGTATAAAAATGTGAAAGAGAAAACATATTATTAATTTAAAATTTTGTATATTTATTTATAAAGATTTAAAAATTATTATTATAAATAATATTTATATAAATTTTATTTTTAATTTCAATTTTAATTATTTTTTTTATTTTTTATAATTCATAATATAATATTAAATATTTAGAATATAAAATTACACATTAATATTCTTTTATTTATAAACTATGTTATATTATTTAAATGAATATTAAAAAAATTATTGTTTTGTGTGTAGAAAGTGTTATGGAACTATGAGAGATATGTGGGAGACATGTACGAAGGGATACAGTAGGAGAGCAACTACACAGTCAAGTTTAGAGGTATTGACTTTTGTATTTATTTTATGCATATATCTTTTTATATTATAATATTATTCAGTTTTATGTAAATTCTGTGCATATATTTTTTATATGTTATTATTATAATATTATTCAGTTTTTTTGAGTTTTTGTGTAACAGTAAGAGAGTTGGTTTTTAACAAGTTCAAGTTTTTTCATAAAAATCATTTTATATATCTAATTGGAACATTTTAACTTAATAGTGTTAAAATTTCTTTGAATCATAAGATGATTTACTAAAGACATTTTAATGCATACAGTATTGCCAAAATGACGCTGAAAAATTAAGACGAGAAATTGACATTCTAGCGAATACAAACAGGTTTGTACTTAACTATAGCTAATAAAGCACTTGGATAACTAATGTATTTTAATTTAGATATTAAACATTTTTACACTACATTCTCTTCTCTTTATAATGTTTAAATCTTTGCAATAAAGTTTTATCAGAGTTTATTTTATTACGTGTTTTGATGTTATCTATGTAGGAATTTAATGGGAGATAACCTTTCATCTTTAAGTATGAAGGAACTTAACCAACTTGAAGTTCGACTTGAAAGAGGAATTAATTGCGTTCGATCAAAAAAGGTAATAAAATATATGCAGTTTTTTATTTTGTTATCTTTCTAATATTTTAGAGTAATAAATCAAAATGATATTCAATCATCTTTCTCATTTGTATCCATTATTTTTAATCTCTTTTAATACTCAGAACGAAATGTTACTTCGAGAGATTGAGGCCGTGCAACAAAGGGTATGATACATTTTTAACAGCATCAATTATTAAATCATAAAAGCTTAGATTTTTATATGTTTCATCACTTACTTTCCTATAGTTTTGCTCCCATTTCTCTGCTATGGTTAATGATGGAATTGGATTTTGATATTAATGTTTAAAAAAAGTGTTATTTTCAATCAAATCCTTATAAACATGATGACATTTTATTATTTGCAGGAGCAAGTATTAACTGTTGAAAATCAGTTCCTCTATAATAAGGTATGTCTTCCCAATATCATCCATTGATATTTTTGTTTTCTTTGTGTGTTCCACAATATCATCTCATTATTATTTTTTGTTTTCTTTGTGTATTTCATTATTTGTCGGATTAGTATGGTTGAATTTTTTTTAGATCTCTTCTCGAATTTCAGCTTTTAAATTACTTTACAAACAAAACTATTTGAAACCAATCATATTAGCAAAATTTGATTATAATTCATTTATCATTATTTATGTACAATGTTCAGTATTAACATATTAATATTGTTTATTTTAGAATGAGAGAATGCGAAAATGCAAATGGTAATAACGCATTGCTTTTCTACAAATAGCTCCGTCCTCAATTTCATACCTAATATCTTCTTCTTCAAGGAAAATTGGTTGAGATAATTCGCCAAACTCTCACAACAGTATTAAAATATCAATCACTGTAACCTTCAATAAGGAAAATAATGTTAATGGTTTTCATGCAACTTTCATATTTCTCTAAACTAAACTTTCTCTGTAAAAGTCATATTTAAATTGTTAGTAGTTCCCCATTTTATTTTTGTTTATTTTATTTTGAAGTGTATACAGAACATGACTTGGCATCTAAGTGACTGAGATCGTTTTAAGACATGTTGTATGTATTACATTATATATGTATATAATAATAATAATAATAATAATCTATTTTCAAGGTCATGGCTAAGTTAGCACATCAAATTGGTGTATGAGACCCTCTTATTTGTGGGATAAAGGGACCTCCCTTTATCTAGCTATTTGACTGGTAAGGATCTCACGAAGATATACATACCCTACCCTCCCTCTGAATTTGAACCTGTAACCTATACTTAAGGAGGAAACACATATTCTTAACCATTAAAGCCACTCAGGACATATGGAAGACACTTCAGCCTACTTTGAGATAAGTTTTTTGATATAATAAAATGGTGGTTTTATAAAAATTATTTTTCTATAATCAAATAAAAATATACACTCAATTATTTTTTATACAGGTAACAAATTTAAGATTAAATATTTTGTATGTTTTTTTATAGTTACTTTAATATAAGTAACAAATTTAAGATTAAATATTTTATATGATTTTTATTAATTTATTTTGATGGTAATTTTTTTTTATAATATATAAAATAATTGATTAATTTGAAATAAACCCTTCCCAGAAAAGTTATAGCCCTATGAGGTATGTTGTTTGTGGAAATAATGGAAGCAAAAAGAGACATGAGAAAAAGGTAATATCGTGAAAAATTTAATTGAATCATTTATGTTTAACTCAGTCGTTTTTCGACGGCGTATTATATTTAATGTCATTTGAAATTCAATCTCCATGGCAAAGTTATGATCTCAACCCTATGGGCTTTGCTTCAAAAATAATATAGACAAAAGAGACATGAGAAACGGGTAAGTTGTAAAAAGTTAAATTGGAACATTTTAGCTCGGAAAGAAATTACTAAAATTATTATTTTAATATTTTTAAAAGTTAAATTTCATTTGTTTTATTTATTTTAGTTGAAGGAAATTAATAAAATTGTTTTTTATATTTCCAATGGGATTGTTTATTTTAATAAAATTGTTTTATTTGAAGAAATTAATAAAATTATATTTTAATATTTAAAAATAAAGTTAAATTTGATTGTTTTATTTAATAAACTTATTATTTTATTTAGAAAATATTAATGTGAAAATTAGATTGAAACATTTTATTTTAGTTTCATATTTTTATTTAGAAATATATATATATATATATATATATATATATATTTTAATGACTTTTAAATTTAATATTATGGATTTTTGAATTATTTAAATTCATTTAAGTTTTGATTTATTTTGCATTTAGAAGGATTAAATATTTTCTAGTGTAAGTATTTTTTAGAATGCAAAAATTTAAACATTTAAGTAGAAAGGTTTGTATCTCAAGGGATTTGATCAATCTCAACCTTTGATCCATTCAGGATTAAAATGGATATATCTTCATTAAGGTTGATCATAAAGTGAGCTATATAAAACTAAAATTTATAACATTATACTTTTATTTATATTTTACATGTAATGTCGAGAATGTCACATCAAAAATTACCATGAATAGGGTGAATAGTAATAAATAATAACAATGTTCAAAATCGAATGAATGCAAGTAACAAGATGCATGTATGTTACAAAGTGATAGGCACACCTACTAGGTTTCCCATCTCTCATATCATTCATATGAAAAATGAGGTTGAAATATAGATCATTCAAAATAACCTTTAACTCTAAATGCTACCCTAAAAGGTTTATATATATATATATATATATATATATATATATATATATATATATATATATATGATTTTGAAAATGTTTTACATAATATTGTTGTTGAAATCATTTCACTACATAATTTTCACTATCTCCGTGTATTGTTGTTGAAATCATTTCACTACATAATTTTCACTATCTCCGTGTTATGTAAATCAATGTAGTAGATGGTTTTGTTGTGTATCGTTATTGAAATCAATGCATCCTATAATTTTACATCTCAAATTTATGCATTTATTTGATTTCTCTTAGTCATATTCACAAGTGGTATATGTTGTATGAGTGTTATATTGATGGACTCTATAGTAATTGAAAACAAAATTTGTAGAATTACAATTTCCAATGCAATGTTAAATGGCTATATTACAATTTTAGTCACTAAAATTAGCATAATAATTTATTTTACATGGTAGGTTTCACTATCATGCCTATTCTATTCTTTGTTTAATGCAACTTATTGTTTTTCATTTAAAATCAATACAAATATTTGATTGCACTTAGTCATATTTGTAAATGGCATATGTTGTATGAATGCTAAATTAATGGACTCTATAGTCACTAAACTCAAAATTTGTAGAATTACAATTTCCAATCCAAGGTTTAGTGGCTAAGTTACAATTTAGTCACTTAAATTAGCATACTAACTTATTCCATGGTAGGTTTCACTATCATGTCATAGCATTATTTGGGTTTGGCCAACAAGATATAGCTTCTATCATCTTGTGGTCCAGCTTCAGTCCCTCCTCAAATATTATACGCCCAAGATATTAGGTAATTTTTTTAAAGAATTCACACTTATTTTAGCATACAATTGGTGATTTTGTAGCTATTGCAACACCAAACAGAGATGATCACATGGTGGTCTACCTTATTCCTAAAATGGACCAGGATGTCATCAATAAACACTAGCAAAAACTTATCTATATATACTTCTAGAATACATCATTCATTAATCCCATGAAGATCGTGAGGACATTCATTAATCCAAAAGGTAAAAATAGGAACTCATAGTGCCCATATATTTTTTGAAAGAAATATTTGGGCATGTCATATTCTTCAACTCTTATCTGGTGATATAAGAATCTTACGTCTAATTTGGAGAATACTCTTTCCCTCATTACTTGGTCAAAGAGAGCATTGATCTATGGTAGAGGATACATGTTTTTATTGTAACCTTATTCAAAATCTACAATCAATACACATGCATAAGGTCCCATCATTTTTCTTAACAAACAACATAGGAGATCCCCAAGGCGAGGCACTTGGGTGTATGAAACCTTTGTCTAGTAGCTCTTACAATTGCATCTTAAGCTCATTGAAATGGTTGGTCCCAAATTTGTAAGGTTCCTTCAATATTGGAGTGGCCCTAGGAATTATTTCTATCTCATAATTCACCTCTTATGTTGATGGCAACCTTGGAAATTCATCTCGAAATAAATCTGGAAATTCTTCAATTATTGGTAGTTGTTTTGCTTCCATGTGTATTTCTTTTGCATCCTTGGATGAGATACCCTTTATAAAATTTGTGCACACTACGCTTGACCTGCATGGTCATTATTTGTATTATATCCATGGGGCAGTTTTCCCCTTGGATGCTTCTAAATATTCCATCATTCTCCACACATTCAATCATTTTCTCATAGAAGTCTACCTTGGCCTTTTGGATCTCCAACCAATCCTATCCAATTATCCCATTTTAATACCCCAAGGCCATTTCATGGAAAAATATACTATTTATCCATCTTCCTATATCGGCCACACATTTATTAATTTCTTGGTCTATCAACTTCTTAGCACCACCTTTCATTTGTGCCTTCCATGGGTTTTGGATCATTTTTGTGTTGAGCTTATAACTAGTCGGCCACCATTGTAAGGATATGAAACTATGATTACTTCCATTGTCAATGAAGAATGTATAAATGAGGTTGAAATTGAAGATCATTCAAAAACTTTAACTCTAGATACTACACTAGAAGTCATATATATATATATATATATATATATATATATATATATATATATATATATATATATATATAACAAATAAAAACTTAATGAATATAATGTTTTTAATATAGATTCACAACATTATAATATGAATTTTTTTTACATAATATTGTTGTTGAAATCATTTCACTACATAATTTTCACTATCTTGGTGTTAAATTTAATGCATCCAATCAATTTGTTTTGTATCATTTTGTAAATCAATGCATTAATGCATTATATGGTTTTGTTGTGTATCATTATTGAAATCAATGGATCCTATAATTTTACATCTCAAATTTGTGCATTTGTTTTATTGCTCTTAGTCATATTCACAAGTGGTATATGTTGTATGAGTGCTAAATTGATGGACTCTATAGGAAATCAAAATGTGTGAGGCCTACCTATTTTAGGACTCAAAATAAATAAATATTTTCTATAATCTCCTACTTTAATGACTGAAATTTAGTTTAGAATTTCTTTCATGATTTTCTTATACCAAGAATAAACAACAACAACATAATAATGATAACAACATAATAATGATAACAACATAATAACAACAACAAAAATAACATAATAACAACAACATAATGAACATAGACTAACTGGTAAAATACATACCTCAACCTGCAGGTTGGTTGATTCAACTCCTGGTTCACTTGTTCTTGTGCTAGCCCAAATTGCCCAACTGAATATTAACCTTTCATCCAACTAGGAACAACCTCTCTGACTTCCTAGCTCCAGGAATCCTTGCGGTTTCTTGGCCCTTGAGCCCAAAGTCCCCAGAAACAACAGTGCCCTGTCAGAGTTCCCCAAAACAATTGTTCTTCCAATTTCCTCCTTCTTCCCTATCTCCTTCGGAATTTCTTCCTCCTCCTTCTTCGCCAATTTCCCCCCAAAACAAAGACACCCCTCCAAGTCTTCTCCCCCCTTCCTTATCCTCCTCTCCCTCCCTCATTCATATCCCCAACTTCCTTATTCCCCCATTACTTACTTCACCTACATTTTAATAATAAAATAATAAAAGACTCAATGAATTCATTTTTATAATTAATTAAATTTAATTTAACAATTATGGTAAATAAATTATCAATTTGGGTTGTTACATACACCCACCCTTTAGGAAACTTCATCCCGAAGTTAGTGTAATGTACAATACAAGGGTAATGACACATGATTCATACATCCACATCAAATAAACAACATAATTAATTTAAAACACTTATACATACTAGTGTACATGTGCAAGGCATGCATGTGTAGCTAGCACATACAGGACTCGCACATGCACTAATGACAATACTTATTACTCCTAAATTATTTCTTTTATTCTTCCAATCCAATCAACAATACCATTCATTTCATAAAATATAGTAAACCCTTTAAAATGTTTGCAAAATCCCTCAATTATAATAATTTAACACAAACAACATTCACTTAGATAATTGTATTTCAGTTAAGCGATTATAAATATACATATATACATATTTTTCAAAAAGAGGAAATCAAGAAATTATACTATAAGGTGAAAACTCCACACATTCTCAACTACTTCTAGTCATCCTTCCTCCCTAACCTACTTCCATCTTCCATCCCTATCCTTCCTCTGTTGAACTATCTTGGAGCATCAACTATATTGACCTAACTCCAAATAGAACCCATAAGTGGAAGTGTCAACTCTCTTGACCAAGCTTCCCTAGTAGGAAATTGGCAGTCATCATCACACGTCTAGGGGAGCATGAGCTAACACCGTCCTCCCATGACTCTAGGTTTCAGAGGATACACGGTGGGAAATGCCTCTACCCCTCCTAATAGAACTAGGGTCAACACCCTACCATGGACCATACAGTGGCATTGTGTTTCTAGGAATTTTGTCATTGTATATTCAGTTTTAGGCAGTCTCACCACCTGAAAACCTACACTTGTCCACATATCATAGCAATTAAATTGAACCAACATAATTTCACATACAAAGATTCATACCATATTGTTTCTCAGTCAATGTTCACAACATCAACCTTTTATCATCATTATCCTTTCGCTATGTCATAGCTTCTTGACCTGCATATTAGTTTATAACACAAACTCATACATATCCATGCATTATCATCATGTAAATGCATTTAATCATAATCTCAATCCGGTATCCACATACCAACAACTTTAAATGTGAAAATTTTCAAGTTAGAAATAGATTGCATAATATCCATCATAATTCAAATAACGTTAAACATTCATAGAATTGACATTCACATAGGTTCATATGTCTAAAAAGTTCAAGTGTATCATTAATAGTTTCACAGTGAATAGAAAATAAATATGATTAGGCCTTAAGTAATTCTAGTTGTTTAAGTCAAAAGGTGGCATTACATACACCCAACCTTCGATAAAACATATTCCCAAGGTGGTATAAAAGTGAGGGATGATCTCGTCGTAAGGTCTCTGCATCCTTCGGCCAAGTAGTAGATCCTGGGCTATACTTGTCCCAGTGGACCTTAACTGGGTCTACTAGATGATTCCTGAGTTGTCGAACCCTACTGTCCAATATGTGTAACAGTTTGACTGTGAGGGTTCTTGCGTCTGATACCTGCAATTCCTTCCAATTGACTGTATAATATTTTTCAGCAACATAATGACGTAGAACAGATACATGAAAAACATTATGATTTTTATGTAAGTTGGGTGGCAGTACGAGACAATAGGCAATGGGTCTAATTCTCTCTTGGATTTTGAACGGTCCTATAAATTGAGGCAACAACTTTTTCCCCTTCCCAAACTGACTTGTACTCTTATTAGGCCTGATACGAATGAAAACTTGATCTCCTACTTTATAACTGTGGTCAGTCCTATGCGCATCAACATAACTTTTCTGTATATCTTATGCTTCCTTTAGTCATTGCCTCATTTGAATCACTTGTTCTTCCATCTCTTGAATCAATTCTGGCCCAACTGTCACTCTGTCTTCTAACCTCTCCCAGCTAAACGATGTCCTGTATGGCCTTTGATACAGAGATTCATAGGGTGGCATTCCAATGGAGATATGAAAACTATTATTGTAGGCGAACTCTACCAAAGGTAGGTACTTCTCCCAATGGGTTTGATTATCGATAAAATACATCCTAAGCATGTCTTCCATAACCTGATTTACTCTCTCAGTTTTCCCATCTGTTTCGGGATGATATGATGCGCTTAAATTCAACTGAGTTCCCAACACTGACTGCAAACTTGTCCAAAACCTAGATGTTAATCATGATTCCCTATCTGAAATGATCTTCTTGGGTAACCCATGCAGACGGATGACCTCACTTATAAATGTGCATGCCACATTAGTGACATCATAAGTGTCTCTAACTGGAATAAAATGAGAACTCTTGGTCAACGTATCCACTATCACAAGAATGGCATTGTGTATGTGCAATGTGAGTGGTAATCCCACAAAATAATACATAGAAATGACTTCCCACTTGGACATAGGAACATCATGTGGTTGTAGAAAACCTGTCGGCTGGTGGTGTTCAGCCTTCACTTGTTGACACTTTAGGCACTTGGCGATGAAATGGACTAATTATGCTTCATGCCTACCCAGAAGAAAAGCTTATTCATGTATGTGTACATTTTCTTCACAACTAGATGTGCATAATAAATTTCTCTATGGGATTTCTTGAGTATGATGCTTCAAATATCCCCACATTCAGGGATGTACATCATTCCCTGATATCTTAATAATCCATCTTCTTCCATGATATATCCTTCATATTTTGGATCTAATTTCCTCCCACTCT
Organism: Picea sitchensis; assembly: GCA_010110895.2. NCBI lineage: Eukaryota > Viridiplantae > Streptophyta > Pinopsida > Pinales > Pinaceae > Picea > Picea sitchensis. The sequence goes on from SNQJ01S0004254.1 coordinate 58,176, forward strand.
AGATGGTTGAAGTGACCTTTAAATACCAATTATCTCCAAGAATTTTCTCCAACACACGCTCCCTCAGATTAACTTTTAAGGGTACCAAGGAGAAGACACGTGGTCTCCTGCTAAAGGCATCTATGACCAAATTCTCCTTTCCCTTGATGTACAAAATTCCAAAATCATACTCACACATAAACTCACTCCAATGCCTCTGCCTGGCACTAAGATCTCTTTGAGTGAAGAGATTCTTTAAGATTTCATGGTTTGTTTTGAGCTCAAAGCTCCGTCCCACTAGATAATTCCTCCAAATCTTTCGAGCTAGCATTACAACTACCAACTCTAAATAATGAGTATCCTAAATATCCTCATGTTGCTTCAAATTTATTAATGCATATGCTATCACTCCCACACCTTGCATTAGCATGACCCCCGGTCCTTTCTTTGAGGCATCCGTGCAGACTCTGAAGTCTTTTTCCATATCTGACACTCATATAATTGATGCACTGGTTAGTAACCTCTTAAGCTTTATGAATGTTGTTTCTTACAGGCCCAAGTGACAGGTCCTGAACCAAGGCTGAAAACATAACCTGCAGTAGACTTCTGATCATCAGGGTCGCCAGCCCAATCTGAATCAGTGAAACCAACT
>SNQJ01S0004254.1:62223-83798 GCA_010110895.2 Picea sitchensis
ATCGTGACCGTCGGATTTCCTAACTACAAATGCATACTAATGCATACTAAAGAAACACACTTTTACCTAACGACATATTAGACCAAGTAGATCTTAACTAACTCCTAAGTGTCTAAATATCCTAACAATGAGTAGCTTAAATATCCTCATGTTGCTTCAAATTTCTTAATGCATATGCTATCACTCCCACACCTTGCATTAGCATGACCCCCAGTCCTTGCTTTGAGGCATCCGTGCAGACTCTGAAGTCTTTTTCCATATCTGACACTCGTAGAATTGACGCATTGGTTAGTAACCTCTTAAGCTTTATGAATGCATTTGATCCATATTTAGGAGCGGAACGAATAGATTAACTGACTGAATAAAATAAACATAGAGATATGAAGAACAACACAGATATCCAGTGAACAATATCTTCTATTGAATAAATGAAACAGGTTGAAACTGTAAAACCATAGAACTGAAACACTTTCTTGAATGGTGGTAGTTATCTCTGAGAAGAGATGTGGATTCTACGTGCATCTGTCTGACAAGAATAATTACAATGAGGCTCTATAGGCCTTTTTTATATTACTCATGAATGCCAAAATGCTAAACATCTAAAAACCTAACCTTAGCAGGTGAAACGCCAAAAGTCATGTGGGCCCCTATGGATAAGTTGGTAACTCAACTTCTCGGGGTCGTAACTTTTTCATACGACCTATGTTTTAGGCACATGATATCTCGTTGGAAAGGTCTTTCAGAGAAACACACATTACACTGTCAAACTCTGACTCTGTCTATAGTTTGACCGTGGCAAGCCAAAAAAACACTATTTAGGGCTCCAAAACAGCCCTAGAAGTACAACAAGATGTGATGACATGAAAACATACAAAATAAGCCAGTTGGATTAGTTGAGAGTCCACCAGTATCTACCTAGAAGATGTGTAGGGCTTCAAATAACCCCAGAAGTGTAGAACCAACAATTACAAAGAAGTACATAAGAACATGATGAACTAAAAACAGACAAGAGGAGCTAGTTGGAATAGGTCGATGGCCACCAATATCCACTTGCATCAATCCTCCCCCCTTAGGAATCAATGGTATCCATTGCATTAAGTTCCCCCATCAGGTGAGGAAACTTTTGTTGGATTTGGCCCCGGGTGAGCCACTTGCCTTTGTGTAGGAGTTGCCTTGCCTTGGCAACCCGATAAAGATGGATCCTATCCTGGCAAGTTCCCTTGACCTGTGTGTCCACTATATGATTAGTGGATTCATGTTCCATGTAGCCAGGGTTGAGCTTGGTTGGTGTTAGTTGTTATGTGATCTCTGAGGTGTCCAATAATGGTGGAAAATATGGCCAAAGGAGGTCCACATTGAACACTGGGTGCATGCCAAGGAAGGGTGGAGTGTTGAGCTCAAAATCATTGCTACCCACAACCTTGGTGATAGTGTAAGGACCATAGCAAAGTGGGCAGAGCTTCCAATGGAGCCTTGTGAGACACTCCTTCTGCAAATGTAACCAGACTTTGTCTCCAACCTGAAACTAGTGCGGTACCCTGTGTAAATCATGGTGTTTCTTGTACTTCGCATTGGATTTCTGAAAAATCTCTTGGACCTGTTGGCGGATGTGTTGAATCCTCTCAATGAATCTGGTGGATTTATCGGTCTCAAACAGAACATGGGAAGAGTTTTTCTGTGTGGTGGAAAGAGGTAGTGCAACATAAATGGGACCCAAGGGTTGCAATCCCAGTCCCACCTAAAATGGGCTATGGCCGGTGGAGATATGGAGAGCCATGTTGTAATTATTTTAACATAGGGGAGACTCTCATCCCATTTACATGGATGCTTAGAGTTGTACATGCACAGGATGTGCACAGTCATCTGATTGACAAACTTTGTGTAGCCGTCTGTTTGGGGGTGGAAAGCAGTGGATTTAGTGATCTTGGTGTCCAACAATGACCAGAGACTCAACCAAAATGTGTTGAGGAACCTGTTGTTAGTGTTGGAGATGATGGTTTGGGGTATCCCAAAATGGACCTAGACTCGTTTGAATAATATCTTGGCAGTATATGTCACTTTGATATTCTTCTTGTAGGCTGTGATGATGGCCATCTTCGAAAATCAATCAAAGACCAAAAATACACAGGCATTGCCTTGCTTTGTGGACATAAGGCCAAACATGTAATCCATTGAGATGGATTCCCAAGGCTTCTTGGGAGTAGGAAGAGGAGTGTATAAGCCTTGATTCTTGATGGCGGGCTTGGCAATGGCATAGGAAGTGCAAGATATGATATACTTGTTAACGTCCTGTAGAATTTTTGGCCAATAAAAATGTTTCTGAAGAACAACCATAGTTTTCTCCATGCCAAAATGTCCCGCCATTCGACTGTAGTGGGCTTCCCAAATCATCTTTGCACACTCCCTTGTAGGAACAAAGAGATGGTCTAGATGGCACAATAGTCTGTCATGAATGTCAAAATCGGTGATAGTTGCACCTGTACACAATATTTGATAGGTGGTGGTGAAGTCTGGATCTTGTTTATAAAGTTGGGGCCACTCAGATGACTCATGTCCATAGGAATGGAGCACAGTGGTAAGTGCAACCACGTGAGGTTGACTGAGGCAGTCAACGACACGAATTGAGATCCTTTTCTTATACTTTATTTTAAGATGGAGTTGCTGCAGGTAGGTGGACCACTTCTGATGGAAGTTGTTATGCAATTTCCCTTGTGTCGGTATGAACTACAGAGGCTTGTGATCAATGTGGATGAATGTATCCTTTCCTAAAATGTAATTTTTCCATTGACGACAAGCTTGTACAATGGAATACATTTCCTTTTCATCGATGGGGTATTTTTGGACAGTATTTGAGGGTGTCTCACTATGGTATGCCATGTGATGACTATGCTAAGTGAGAATTGTGCCTACAACATAGTCAGATGCATCAATCTCAATCTCAAACGGTTGTTGTAGATTGGGCAAGGAGAGTACTGGAGTCGAGCACAAAAAATGTTGCATATCATCGAATACTCATTGTTGTTCCTTCCCCCACATAAATGTTTCCCTTCCACCACCCTTGGTCACCTGGTTGAGGGCCCATGAAATATGGGAGAATCCCAACACGAACCGTCAGTAGAAGTTGGCCAATCCGAAGAAGCTTCGAAGCTCAATTAGTGTGGTTGGGGATGGCCAGTCACGAATGACTTGGATCTTATTTGGATCAACATGTACCCCATTCTCATCAACAATGTAGCCCAAGTATTGGACCTTGTTCATGCCAAAAGAGAATTTTTCCAAGTTGGCATATAGCTTGTGTTGTTGGAGAGTGCTCAAAACCTGTTGATTATGACACGTGTGCTCATCCCAAGTTCTATTTAAGATGAGGATGTCATCCAAATATAACACCACAAAAGAGTTGGTGAAGGGTCTCAATACATCATCCATCAACCTCATGAAAGTGGCGGGAGAATTTGTTAATCCAAAGGGCATGACCAACCATTCGAAGAGACCTTCTTTAGATTTTAAGGTTGTCTTCCATACAACAGTTGATTCAATGGGAACCTAGTGGTAGATAGACTTTGGGTCAATCTTGCTGAAGAACTTTTCCCCCTTGAGTTGGTCAAGAAGGTCATCAATCCTGGGAATTGGGTATTGGTTCCTAACTGTGATTTTGTTTAAGGCTTTGTAATCATTGCAGAGTCTCCAAGTCCCATCCTTCTTTTGCACCAGTACAATCGGGCTCCCGCAAGGGGAGGAGTTGGGTCTGATGTGCCCCTTTTGAAGAAGTTCTTGGATATTACGCCTGATTTCATCATTTTCCATCAGTGAGAGATGATAGACTGTTCCATTAGGTAGAGGTGCACCGGGGGTCATATCAATTGGATGCTTGACTTGGCAGTGTGTTGGTACCCCAGTGGGTGAGGAGAAGATGTCTCTATATTCTTCCACAATCCCGTTCACTTTCTTCTGCTACAAAGAGAGGCTCTATGTAGAGGCAACGGATGTGGTGACGACATTATGTTTACTGTGAGCACGAATCACAAAGAAGACGAACTTCTCAGTTTGTGAAATGACCTTATTACATTGCTTAGCATAGATTAAAGAAATAGCGATAGGCATTGTTACCTTTGGTATCCTGTACAATTGTCTACCCAAAGTAATAATAACACTATGGGGTCTAGACTCATACACAACATGACGCTTCCACAAATATGGTTTTCCTAAAATAACATCACAAACTTCAAGGGGATAAATATCACACAATACCTCATCTTTGAAAGGCTTGATGTCGTAGTGTAGACGACATTGTTGGCTGACACAAAGATCTCTTCCTTGGCAAAGCCAACTGATGGTGTAGGGTTACGGGTGCGGTGTCATTGGTAGGTCTAGCCGCTTTATGACCTCTGCTTAAATCAAGTTCTTTCGATTTCCGCTATTGGCAATTAAATGAAACGGATCCCCATTTACCCACATTTGTGAGTGAAAGAGGTGTTCCCCTTCCTCTGGTTCTTCTGGTTTGCTTGGCCAAACTTTGGTGGTAGCGATAGTGGCTTTGGGTTTAGCATCGATAATCCGCTTCCCTCCTTTGGGATTTGATTCAAAATCAGAATTGGCCTCTGACTCGGAAGCCTTCAGCTCAGCCACAAGTGATTGCTTGGACCATCATTCTTCATTATTGTGCCAAGGAATTTTATGGTACTTACACCATTTTCCCGTGTCCTTCTTCATCTTCTCATTTCCCTTCTTATGTTGCGGCTTGGATTGGTTTTCTTGAGAGTGGACATATTTGATTTATCCCTTGCTATGTGGTTTGGGGATGCCTTTTCCCTACTTCAAATGTGAGGAGTTTGCAGATCCAAACTCTCACCTCTTCTGCTTAAATTTCTTCTTGATCTTTACAACGCTTCTATAAGTCGTACGCAATGAGGTGATGTCTAGAAAATCCATTTATGTTTGAATGTATCTATACAAAAAATCACAATATTTGAGCACTAGATGTCTCTTAGAGTCGTTGATACCCAATTTGGTGCCTAGGCTATGGAAAATATTGGTGAAATTTGGTACTGTCTGGTCCCTTTCTTGATGCAAGGTGGTCCATGTATTGTACTGGTCCTCGTAGCTTCCAACAGGGTAGCATTGTTCTTTAATGGCATCCAGGAAGGAATAACATGTAGGAGAAACCACAAATATTGCAGATTCCTCTTTGTTCCTTTGTTCAGAGTAAGTTCCCCACCAGTCCTTAACATGGGGGATGGCCTTGAGGAGTGAAAAAGTAATATTTTCCCTATCTGAAAAATTATGGACTAAAAAATACCCTTCGAGCAGATTCAACCATTTATCTACAACATCTGCATCTATCAGTCCTTAAAATAATGGAATATCAAAATTTACTTGTAACTTGAAGGGGGTTGCATGGCAACTTGATGAAGATGCTTCTCCTGTGGGCAGCCGCCGAAGGATTTGTGCAAAGTTGTCCATCATTTTGTTCCTTTGTCGTGTAATAGACTCCTCGAGCAAAATTTTAAAAGGATCTCCTACTCCATCATCTTTATTTTAATCTCCCATGGGTTGTTGTCGGGCTCGGTGCAGCCGATATTGCAACAGATTGATTGGTTCAAGTCCCAACTTCTTGTACCAAGATCTTGTCAGGGACATGCACGAAGAAAAATAAATGAAGAGCATACCACTCTAATACCACTAATTTGGATTTAGGAGCGGAACGAATTGATTAACAGACCGAATACAATAAACATAGAAATATGAAGAAAAACATAGATATCCAATGAACAATATCTTCTATTGAATAAATGAAATAGGTTGTAACTTTAAAACTGTAGAACTAAAACACTTGCTCAAATGGTGGTAGCTATCTCTGAGAAGAGATGTAGCTCCTACGCACATCAGTCTGGGAAGAATGATTACAATGAGGCTCTAGAAGCCTTTTTGATATTACTCATGAATGACAAAACTCTAGACATCCAAAAACCTAACCCGAGGAGGTGAAACGCCAAAATTCATGTGGGCCCCTATGGATAAGTTGGTACCTCAACTTCTCAGGGTCATAACTTTTTCATACGACCTCCATTTTAGGCACATGATAGCCCGTTGGAAAGGAATTTTAGAGAACTACACATTACGATATCAAAATCTAACTTCGTCTACAGTTTGATTGTGACGAGCCAAAAAAACACTATTTAGGGCTCCAAAACAGCCCTGGAAGTATAGAAAGATGTGTTGACATGAAAACATACAAAATAAGCCAATTGGACTAGGTGAGAGGCCACCAGCATCCACTTGCAAGATGTGTAGGGATTTAGAGAGCCCCATAAGTGTAGAACCCACAATTACAAATAAGTACAGAAGAACATGTTGAACTAAAAACATGCAAGATGAGCTATTTGGAATAGGTGGGTGGCCACCAATATCCACTTGGATCAACAATATCACATTCCTCTGTCCATTCATACCTGACCCCTTGTGTTGCAAGGTGGTGATGGGTTTCTCTATCTTAGAAGACCCTTCCTCAAACCTTTGATAATAACCAGCTATCCCCATGAAGCTTCTCATCTCATGAGCATTTTTCGTCATTGGCCATTCCATAATGGCCTTTACCTTTTCTGGATCCACAGAGATTCCTTCACCGGAAATGATATGACCTAAATAGTGAATTTCTTTCTAGAAGAAATAACACTTTGAAAACTGTCCATACAATTTGTTCTCTCTACGACACAACAACCCCACTCACAAGTGTTCCTCATGTTCTCTTTCGTTCCTGGAATAGATGAGGATATCATCTAGAAAGACCTGTACAAAGAAGTCTAAGTACTTTCGGAATAAACTATTCATGAGGCTCATGAATACTGTTAGCGCTCAAAATGTACCATCAAAATTTTAGCACCTTCATCAGATTACAGCTAGATTTTCCCATTCTGCATGTCTTTATCCAGTCTTCATAGCCTCTAAATCCCCCATCGAGCCTTGAAAAGATTTCACACTAATCTCTTTTGACATAAATCCCATAATGTTTGCCCTCTAATTTGCATTCCAAACCCTTTCTTATCCTCCTAAAATCTGGATTATGGCTATCATTGAATCTAGGTCAAGCCTATAACTCTATTTCTTTTGCTTGAAAATGTCAAATTGGTATTGGCCTTAACTACTTGAGTCCATGTTTTTATTAGTTATTTTGACAAAAAGAAATAAAGATTGGTTTTTAAGCCAACTTTGGCTTTATGGATAAAACTGGGTTTTATTTGGCTTCTCGGGTTTTATTCGGGGTTTTCTTATTTTTGTATAAAAAGATAAAAAATGACCAAAATTATTGGGCCCATAGGGCCCAATCTCCAATTATCAAGTCGACTAAGGACTGAAGACAAGTCCACGAGCTATCATCTAAGCACCCAACATAATGCACCAAAGTCAAGACCAAGCACCCAAAGCACCAAGCCACATGTAGGAGAAGCCCACAAGGGGATTTTATATTTCTCAATGCCTCGAAGGACTATTATAACATTTATGTATATATATACCATGAACTATGTTCATAGCCCCAATGTGGGATATATCCTATAACATAAAACATCAAAACGCAGGTGTCATCTCCAGCAAAATCCTTGATGTTTGGTTGTCTTCGGTTGATTTCCAAGTGTCTAAATGGATGCTCGCTAGAAGTAAAACACAAATGTAAAATGATAAGGAGGATATTCCAAGATCAAGGTCGCCATTATCAGAAGAGAAACAACTCGATGAGGTTCTTATGACATTGTTGGTGTTGGTGTTGGAGATGCCTCTCTAATTCAACAGGGATATTAGTCTCAATACAATTGCATTTTAGTAAAGGCCCAATGAATAGACCAACATCCAATAGTGAAACTCACTAAGATATTTAGAGGTGAATAAGATCGTAGGTGACAATTTTTATAAGCAACATCAACAAGGAAGGAATAGGCCCTATAGGGTCAGATGCAACAAGTGAATCGAGTTTATACAAACGAGATCATGTTTTTTGTTTAAAATGTTTTCTCTATCCACACTCCCCTCACCCTTTTTTGGAAGGCCTTTCATCCTCATATCAATTAGAAGAGAATTCATAGGTATTCAAGAAGGTGTCAGCTTTGCATCTTAAATTTCATTACTGAACCCCGTTTTTTTGTAGATCGAGCATTATTGCAATTTAAGTAATGACAAGCATTTCATCAAAGCCGAGCTCGATGGAGTTGAGGCATCTATTTCATTTTATTCATGTCAATGGATAGTTGTCACAACCTTGTTTAACTATATTTGTGGTTTTCAATGATCATTAACATGAGAAATCCAAATCTCTCTAGGCCCCGGGATATATGAATGATGTTCAAGTTGTAACATGCTCCTGAGACGGTTTATGGTCATTACAGTGAGATTGAGCATATAGGCTCCTACTTTATCATAGTTTTCCATTGATTTTCCTTTGAAGTGCTATCTACAGATAAAGTTAGCATGGGAGTATAAATCAAACAACCAAAATATGTCGATCTCGTCCCATGTTGTGAATGGAAGCACTTATTTTGTGCCTTCTCTATCCCCTGGAAATCCCTCAACATGTAAGGGTTATTTCAACATGGTATGCAGTGTAAAACTCGTGTTTCAGAAGGGGGCCATCTACGCAAAGGGATATGGTACCTTTGTAGTTTCATGCATAGCTTGTAATAAACATTTTATGTGATGAAGAATTACAGCTACCCGCAGGATGTTGGTACCTTCAATTTCCTTCTTTGTGTTATGTGTAGGCACAGGTAGACAACCAAATCCATGAAGGTTTTAAACTGTTCCATGAATATAACACAAAAGAAAAATTTACAATCATAATGGGCATTTCAGTATTCAAGTTTCTAGGATCTACTTACAATCTCAACTATCGTTCCAACCCTTCTTCTACTGCAGTACTCTAGCAACAAAAACGTTGGATCTAGAATTAATTGATACAAGAACTCACCAGTTCGTAGCGCAATAACACTAAAAATCACTTTTGGCACTGCAGAATCAACCAGAACGAATTTTTGACAGGGAAAGACAGAGTTTGGGCATTTGAAGGTTCATAAAGTCTGTGCAGGCTATTTCCAGATGTTGGTTGGTCTTTTACAACTTATTCAAAGAGATGCTCGAGATGATAGATAGATGAATGCACCTACAAGAAACTTCATAAATGTTTTCAGGAAAGGTTTAGTCCTTTGTTGCTTCAAATAATTTATTTTGCCCAGATTTCTTTTGGTAAGCAAAATGATCATGACAGTGGAAAGGTGTGTGCATATTGTTCAGAGGCAAAGTGTTGCAAATAGTTATAAAGATTGACTTGAAATCAGAAAGGAATAGATATCTTCTATCAGAGTCCATGTTTACTTTAGTGGTCCTAGGCCTCCAGGACATTTGGCAACAAAGACCTCAGATTCTAGGAAGCAGTAAATTCACAGGTGGCAGTAAGAAGTGGAAATTAAATGACAACAACAGAATCCTATCTTTTAGCATGATTGGGACACCTAGAACCTTATATTCAATAATTTGATCTTTCAATATCTCGACCTCATGATACAGTTAAAAATAATTCCACAATTAAAGGCTTGACTCCAACAAATTCAAGATATCAAAGCATTAGTTCCCAGAATTTTTTACTTTGATTTATCGTTATCATTTTATTCATAGAAAGTAGTAACTAACATTACAAGTGTCATTTCTCTAGGATACTAATTCTATTTTTGGCATAAGGATGTTTTTTGAACTCCCCACTTTTCATGGAACTTCACGATGTAATCATTTTATATATATAATGATGTAAAACACAAAGAAGGGTTCGACTGCCTAGGAAGAGGCCTTTCTTTTGTAGAAGAAAACCTTGTATTTTCTCATGAATATTTAATAGAAGTAGTGAGTGCCTCTAGTGGCCTAAGATTCATCATGGTGTCATTGTTCAGCCTGTTTTCCTTGTTTATGTGACTTTCATGTAGCACTAATCTAAAGTAATTGCAAGGATTCATCTCTATCTGATGCTCCTCTCACATATATCATGCTTGTAGTACGTTATTGATTTATGTTTCAGTAATCAGCTCCCATGTGTTAATTCCTCTGAAAATGCATGAAGAAATTCATCCATTGTTAGGTGCCTCTAGTGTAATGGACTATTTGTTAATGTTTAAATGGTTATTCTTTCAGAATTCATCCTTGATAGATGATCTGTCGGGTAGCCTTTCCTCTTGTCTTCATTCCTCTAAAGTTGCAGCTGAGAATTCATCCTTTGCTAGATGCTCTCTCCTGCAATGGGATTATCTCCCTTTTCAAACCAACTTTTAATTATTACAACCTGTTGAACATGGTGCTTACTTTGCCTCAGTGTTTTCAGGGAGGATTCAGCCTGCATTAGTTGTAAGCCATTGAGATTCATGCCCTGACTCCATTGCCCAATAGACTTTTTCCTATGTTTGTCAAACCACCAACCCTTATAAAAAAATATTGTTCCTATCAGAAATATGACCTTCTGAGTGCTATTGTTGAATATCTTTAAATATGAAATCCTTTGGCTATTGAGAGATCCCTCTCTGACTGTATTAGGTCAGAATACATTCTAAAGTAGGTTGAAATGGTTACCATTGGGATTTCCTTGATACAGTCCAATGAAGATACCAAGTTCTAACAAATACTGTTGGCATATTGGTCAAACCAAAAGGTACTACAACGAACTCGTAATGCCCAAACTGAGTTCTAAAGGAAGTTTTAGCAATATCTCCTTCCTTAATATTTATTTAGTGATACCCTGATCGCAGATCAATTTTTGAGAAAACTATTGCTCTTTTCATTTGATCAAAGAGGTTATCTATCTATGGCATTGGGTACCTATTTTTCACTATAGCATGGTTCAAGTCTCTATAATCTATACACAATCATAAGGAACCATCCTTCTTCTTGAAAAAAATTACTGGTGCACCCCAAGCTGAGACACTAGGCCTTGTTAGACCTAATTCAAGTAGTTCCTTCAACTGCATTTGCAACTCACAAAGTTCTGGCACCATCATCCTATACAGTGTCTTTGAAATTGGCTCCGCACCAAGTTTTAGCTCGATGGTAAAATCAAGCTCCCTCTCAGGAGGTAACCCTGACAACTCTTTTGGAAAACCATCCTTAAACTCCAACAATACTGTATATTGATCCAAGAAGGGTCCTTTCCCTTCATTGACTGCTTCCACTACATATAATCGACAACCTTGCCTCATGCAACATTTAACCTTCATGGTCGAGATAAAGCATAGAGAAGCCTTCCTCCATATACCGTGGATCTCTACTGACCTTCCTTCATCATCAACACAAATCACCCTCTTTGCGAAACAATCTACCAAAGCTCAATGAGCTTCTAACCAGTTCATTTTAATGACTAGGTCATACATCCCTAGAGCAGTGACGTACACCTTCAATCTAGTAGTACACACTCCCAGGTCTACTATACAATTATCGATGCTAGGTCTTACCGCTTGTTTTTCCCCTGAAGCCATCTCGACTTGTTTAAATTCATCGTGCTCATAGGCTACCAACCCACACTTTTCTAATGCACAAGATGAAATGAAACTATCTGTAGCACTAGAATCAAATAAAATATTAACATTGACATGATTTAGCATACCTGATGACTCCACCACCATGGATTGATGCTCTTCCTAGCATTTATTGACCGTTGCATAAATCTGGTGGCTACTACTCGCTCCTCCCATCGAAGCCTTTCCTTCTCTATGCACAAATCCTAATTGTAACTCTGGACAATCACATTGGTAATGAGGTCCTCCATACCCCCAATAGGTAACTCGAGATGCAACCTACACACTTCCCTGTGATGGTCTCTAAAATGAGTTCCTTCCCCTGGAACCCCTACCCCTACTTGTTTCTCCTTGAGAAGGTCATGGACATGCCTGCGTCGTTGGTGATGAGTGGGATGTTTCACTTGCTGCCATTGAAATACCTATTGTAACTGCCCTAGGAGCGACTCTATTTCCATAAGAGGGTGGCCTGGAGCTTCCTCCCTTGGAGAATGTCCTAGGGGCCTTCCCCATGAATACAGGATGTTGTGGAATGGTTGACCTCATAACTCTGTTTAAGCTCATATGCTCCTCTGCATAACGATCATTTTCAACTGCTTCGGCTACTGACGATGGTTTCCACATCCATACCATGGCCATTATATTATAGTTTAAACAATACACAAAATGTTATGCCCTTCGTTGATCGATATCCATGTACGAGACATATTTTACTAACTCCATGAATCTGATCTCGTACTCTTCCACGGTCTTGTTTCCTTGAACTAGAGCATGAAATTATCTTGTTCCTCGTAGTACGCAAGAAAATATTTCCTCCGGAACCTTTCCTTAAAAATATCCCATGAGATGGTGTCTGGGGTAAGGTGCAACTACCTCTCCAGGTTACCCCACCAGTTCAAGGCACTGCCCTTCAAATGAAATATCACTATATTCACCTTTGATGTGGAAGAATAGTCTCTTAAGGAGAAACATCGCATCATTCCTTCCAACCATGCCTCTACATGTTCACTTGCACGACCTCCAGCAAACTCTGGGAGCTAACCCTTCCCCTAGTGGAGGTCCTCCCTTTGAGTCCCTTGATGCTTCAGGGTTACCCACACCAGATGGTGGGGGTTCCACTTCGACATATGTTGACTGACGTCCCTTTAATGTCTCATTAATAGCCTATAAATAGTGCAAAATGAGAGCTATGGTGGTGGTGGCACCGGCATTTGCAGTCCTTGCGACAATGCCACTCGGCCTCGATTTCCCCGAGTCCTAACCATCTTGAATAAATTAATCTTCATCAAACCAAATGCTTATCAGGGAAGAGTTTAAGGCATTCCACAATTTCTCAAACTTATAGTTTCAAAAATAGGGTTAGGCGTAAGTTTTGTTTTTTTACTTGTTTGTAAACAGACATTACTCTCTTTAGGTATGTGTCTAAAAGTTGGGGTTGAAAGCCTCTAAGCTTGGTAACTTGTTTGGGTAAGTTGCTAACTCCCTTTCCTTGCCAACTATGCTAGAACTGCGAGGTACCCGCCAATTACTGTTACTTACCTATTTAATCAAGCATTTAACCCTTCTCTTTAATACTTTATATCCTTAAAAAGCTTCTATAATAATGTAATTAATCTCTTATAACTAGTTATAATTTCCCCACTTAATCTCATTTAATTCCTTAAAGATTTAGAACTAATTAATATAATGTTAATCTCACTCTATGTAATTTAATTATGGTACTAATGCTAATATAATATTAAAGTAATTACCTTATTTTAATATTATCTTACCTTGAGATAATAGTGAAAATGTCAAAATTAAAAACTTATTCAATAAAATATATACTAAGTCCCCTTATATATTCCTTTGTTTTAACCCCATTTTTTTTTAACCTTATATAATTCAATTGTTAAGATTATAATCATCATTAATCATTATAATAAAGCCCCACTCCCTTTATTTATTTATATATATATCCACATTTTATTTTAATTAATTAAAATTTCTTTTATTTTAAAAAAATATATTTATTAATTATATAAATAAATAAGTTGGCAATTCCCCACTCATTATTTGTATTTGATTTAAAACTTCTTGTATTTGATATATATAATAAGGAGCTTAAATAAAAAAATTAATCAAATACAAATTGGGAGCCTTTGTATATAAGACATTTAAATTCCATTACTATTTATGTTTTAATTAAAAATTTCAAAGTAAAAATTCAAATCAATTGTAAACTGGCGAATGGAAATGCGCATGGCCTTACATGAGGCCCACGTGCCTTTTCCCCACTTGCCCATGGACCCAAGAAAAATATAATTTAATAAATAATAATAAAAAAACATACCCTCTAAACAAGGATCCCCACCCGGTCTCTTTTCATTTTCTATATTCGTTTTTTTTTTCTTTCCTCACTCAAGGTATTCGGTAGGGTTTTGAGTGGATGTTCAAGGGAAGCCATGGCTCCATGGCCGGCGGACCTGGACCTGTGGGAACTTTAATGCCCATTATATATGGACCTGTGGGAACTTTAATGCCCTCGTGGCTCCTCCCTTGGCACCTCGTGTGGGCTGACCTACGACTTGGCGTCTGATATGCCTCGCCTCTTGGTGCTTTGGTTACTTGTAGCGCATGGTATAACTCCTTACTGGATTTCCGCTTGGTTGCTTGTGTCTAAGCGTGGAATATGAATTTCCTTAATGCTCGGTCCTCGGTAGAATTTGGTTACCCGTGGGATCTCCTCGGCTTCGACTTGGCACTTGGTGGATGCACAGTGCATGGTCTAAATCCTTACAGGATTTCCCCTTAGTTCCTTGTTTGTAATTTGGCGGTTACGATGAGACAGGAGGAGTGGTTTAGTCGGGGCTATGGTATGAGTGGAGCGTTGTATTGCATGCTCTTATGAAGAGAAAAAGCAGACCAAATACACTCGGATGGAGGCTATCAATCTCAACGTAAAGCACTCTCCAGTTGAGGAATAAACCCTCTCGTCGTATTTTTCTGATCAAATTTAGGAGCCATTTTCTGCTAAATCATTTGATCGGGTTGGTCGAGTAGCAGGCAGGGGAAAGGGAAATCAAGTCAATCGTCTGGGCAGCGCTTGGGAAACATGTTTTCCAGAGGGTAAGTAGTAAAGTCCTACACATACAGAGATAATGTTAAAATAATTTTGAGTAATAAATCTTTGGGACCTTTAGGGTTTGGTAACCATAGTTTTTTCTTTTTTTGAGAAAAAGTAATGAAGTTTAGCAATGGTATTTTAGGTCATGATTCATCCACTTTTTGTGCATCCATTTGCATTTTGTGTGTTTTCATAACCTTGGGCATATTGGTATTTTTTATTAAGTTAGAATGGAATTTGTTCTTGTGCATTTAATATTAAAGGAAGTAAAGATGGTGAATAGGGTAGAAAATAAAAATGATAGGGTGGTTTGGGTTTGGTGTAACCGCCAAATAATTATTTTTGTTATATTATTGCATTTTTTTTTATATATTATTTCATTTTTTTTTGTTATTGTAGCTAACCTTTGTAATTATTTTCTCTTGTTCTTTTGCAGGTGAGGATGTTTACACGGAACAAATGGACATCGGATTGGAAGAGGTGTGGCAAGGTCTTTTCCATGGTGTAATCACCCTCTTCTCCAATACCTTTATGGGTAGTTTCCTTAGGGTTCCAGGGTCATTTCTAGGTTATTTCTGGTTTAATTAAGGGTTGTAATAAATGGTAGCTACATGTCAGAGGTTCAGGTTTTGTTTTATAGGTTGTAGGTGGGTAAGCCCTAGGTTTCATTTTTGAAACCAGGCTATACCATTTGTGAGGCCTACCTATTTCAGGACTCAAAATAAATAAATATTTTCTATAATCTCCTACTTTAATGACTGAAATTTAGTTTAGAATTTCTTTCGTGATTTTATTATACCAGGAATAAATAACAACAACATAATAACGATAACAACATAAGCAACAACATAAGCAACAAAATAATAACAACAACATAATTACCACAAACCAACTAGTAAAATACATACCTCAATCTGCAGGTTGATTCATTCAGCCCCTGATTCACTTGTTCTTGTGCTGGCCCAAATTGCCCAACTGAATATTAACCTCGCATCCAACTAGGAAAAACCTCTTTGACTCCCTAGCTCCAAGAATCCTTGCGGTTTCCTAGCCCCCGAGCCCAAAGTTCCCAGCAACAACAGTGCCTTGTGAGAGTTCCTCAAGACAATTGTTCTTCCAATTTCCTCCTTCCCTATCTCCTTCAAAATTTCTCCCTCCTCCTTCTTCTCCAATTTCCCCCCAAAACAAAGACCCCACTCCAAGTCCTTTCCCCCCCTTCCTTATCCCCCTCTCTCGAATCCCACTCTCTCATTCAATTCCCCAAGTGCCTTATCCTCCCATTAATTACTTCACCTACATTTTAATAATATAATAATAAAAGACTCAATGAATTCATTTTAATAATTAATTAATTTAAATTTAACAATTATGATAGATAAATTATCAATTTGGGTTGTTAAAAAATTTGCAGAGTTACAATTTCCAATGCAATGTTAAATGGATAAATGGTTATATTACAATTTCAGACACTTAAATTAACATACAAATTTATTACATGGTAGGTTTCACTATCATGCCTTTTCTACTCTTTTTTTAATGATACTTATGATTTTGAATTTAAAATAAATACAAATACTTGATTTATCTTAGTGGTATCCCCGTAAGTGGCATGTGTTGTATGAGTGCTAAATTAATGGACTCTGTAGTCACTAAACTCGAAATTTGTAGAATCACAATTTCTAATGTAGGGTTTCTAAGTGGCTATATTACAATTTAGTCACTTAACTTAGCATACTAATTTATTCCATGGTAGGTTTCACTATCATATCATAGCATTATTTAGGGTTGTCCAGCGAGATATAGCTTATATCTTCTTGTGATCCAGCTTTTGTCCCTCCTCAAATATTATACGCCCAAGATATTGGATCAATTTTTTGAAGAATTCACACTTAGATTAGCATACAACTGGTTCTCTTGTAGCTTTTGCAACACCAAACATAGATGCTCATGGTGCATTGCCTCATTCCTAAAATGGACCAGGATGTCATCAATAAACACTAGCACAAACTTATCGCTATACTTCTATAATACATAATTCATTAATCCCATGAAGACCGTGATGGCATTCATTAATCCAAAAGGTAAACTAGGAACTCATAGTGCCCATATATTTTCTGAAAGGAACTCTTTGGTATGTCATATTCTTCAACTCTTATCTGGTGATATAAGATTCTTATATCTAATTTGGAGAATACTCTTTCCCCTATGAATTTATCAAAGAGAACATTGATCCATGGTAGAGGATACATGTTCTTGATTATCACCTTATTCAAAATCTATAATAAATACAGATTTAGAAGGTCCCATCCTTTTTCTTAAAAAACAACATAGGTGATCCCCAAGGTGAGGCACTTGGGTGTATGAAACTTTTGTCTAGTAGTTCTTACAATTGCATCTTAATTTCATCGAAATTATTGGTCCCAAATTTGTAAGGTTCCTTTGATTTTAGAGTGGTCCTGGTCATTAGTTCTATATTATCATTCACCTCTCAAGTTGATGGAAACCTTGTAAATTCATCTAGGAATAAATATGGAAATTCTTTAATTATGGGTAGTTGTTTTGCTTCCATGCTTATTTCTTTTGCATCCCTAGATGAGATACCCTTTATAAAATTTCCACACACTACGCTTGACCTAAATGGTCATTATATGTCTTATATCCATGGGGAAATTTTTCCCTTAGATTCTTCTAAATATTCCATCGTCATCCACACATTCAACCCTTTTCTCATAACAATCTACCTTGGACTTTTGGATCTCCAACCAATCCTATCCAATTAACCCATTTTAATCTCCCACGACCGTTTCATGGAAACATATACTATTTATCCATCCTCTTATATCCACCACACATATATCAATTTCTTGTTCTATCCACTTCTTAGCACCAACTTCCATTTGTACCTTCCATGGGTTTTGGATCATTTTTGTGTTGATTTTATAATCAAACACCATTGTAAGGGATATGAAACTATGAATGATTCTAGTGTCAATGATGAAGGTATAAATTTAGCGATATATAGTACTTCTATCTTGTATGAGAGAAGTTCAATATTCTACCTACTTACTATACATTGTTGCGTAAATATTTCCTCTTACTGTATCCCCTATATTCCCTTATAGTTCCAAGTGGTTCATTATTCCCTTGGTCTATTGTTTCCTCTTCGAGAAATTATAGGCCTTGTGCTCAAATCCTCTACATTCAAAACATTTGACTCCCAATTGTACATTTGCATGTACTTTGACTTCTTTCTTTGTCTCTAGTGGTTGTATTAGATTGGATTTTAGTTTATATTACGCCCATCTCTAATTTTTCTAGTGATTGATCCTATAATTAAGCATGCCACTTAGTTTATTGTTTCACTAGTCTCATGTTGCACATAATGTTGTCCTTTGAATCACTCTCATTAGGGTCTTCAGCATGAATTTCCTGACCCTATATATGATATGATCCCTGAGTCCTCCAATGAATATATTGACTCGGGACTCATCACCAAGTCCATGGGAATATTTTTCTAACTCCACAAACTTATTTTAATAGACTTCCTATGTCATTCTTCCTACTTGAGTGAGTAATACTTATCTTCTTCCTTGTTGTGGTACATCTTGTCTAGGTATTTCCCCTCAAAGGAAACAAGATAGAGAAGGAACTCGAGTAGGGCACTAGAACCCTATAGGATTTAAATTTATTATTAAAATGAGCAAAGCTTGAACCTCATAGGATTTAATTTTATTATTACAATGAACGAAGGTTGTAATGTGTTCAAATGTATTATTAACAATAAGTAAAGTTGTCATGTCTAAGTTTTCATAATTATAATTAGGTTAATAATGAAATACATGTGTTATGAGTTTTAGAATGTAATTTATTTTACAATAACTAACCCTATATGGTCTTTTACTAGGTTTTAGGTCTTTTAATATAAGTTATATTTAAATGATTTACTTATTTAAGTAATCTATAAAATCATAGTACAAGTGATTACTTATTTAAGCAATCTAGAAAATAACACTAAAACAACTTGAAGAATGAATAATAACAGAGAAAAATATATTCTATACTACTCTACTCCTATTTAATGAAGAATTAAGTACTAAACAACCAAAAAGATAAATGCAATTTATATTTAGTAATTAAAACAATTAGTAATAAACCATGTAAAATAGTTAGTAATATACTATAATTTTAATCTTAAACATTTTCTAAGTATTTGGATTTCATGAGTTATTTCTAATCATTACAATTAATCCTTCAACTTTCCCTAGAGGAACTGAGTTGAGAAAACTCAAGGTTCTGATACCACTTTGTAATAACCCTCCTTCCCAATAAGGTGTTACCTATGACAAGTTTTTTTTCTTCCCCTTCTAAGATCACATCACAACTAAGGAAACCAAAAGTTTAATAAAGTTCAAAAAAAAGAAACAATAATGCAACTGGTAAGCATCCTTACTATAGAATATTACATTCAAGGCCCTAATACAATTGTACATCAATCATTAAATATAACAACATAGAAATAATACATCAAATACCTATGTATCCTTTCTTCAATGAAGTTGAGTGGCTAGTCCAAACAAATAGTTCATGGTATATGCTACTAACTAAGGGGGGGTCACAACGAAGGGTAGATTTTTCACCCAGCTAATGTGGTTACTTGAACTGGGTATTACCCCCCATGCAGGGATGAACCTCAAGGAAGTAAGGGAAAAAATATAGGGCACTCAATACATGGGTCACTTAATTCATTGAATAATCCAAGGATTTGGTATCCAACTTATCAACCACATTGTGTTGGAGAGACTCCTAATATTACACAACCCTTAAACCCCTCAGGGTATGGTGTGTAGGGATATTACTACCACTTAATCCCTTGATTAATAACCCTATTTAAGAAAGTACCATGCATGATAGTGGCACCCCTATACAAGGATCTTTTTACAACCCCAGCCCCTAGGTATGCAAGGACCATATTTGACAATGGCATCCCAAGGGCCCAAAATAAACAATAACTAGACATAAATGAGCATTAATAGATTGAATAGTAAAGTACACACATAGCCTCATTAAACCACATAAACTAAGATAGAAAAGCTATCACTATGTTCCTACAATATCATGATTTATACTACAAAGTTTTTGTTACTTCCATAAAATTATCAACATCCCCTTATAATCTCTCAAAGATGTAACAATCCTTCCCAATAATGCCTCTTGTTCTTTTCATTCCAATCACTCTCATTAAACATGATCCCCTTTATCCTGGAAGTGATTCCCATCCTTTTCATCAATGTCTCAACGTGCATGAGAAATTAGTTTTTCCAATAATGCCAGTGTATATGTGCAACATGAATCATAATAATCATCATAGGTTAAAATGCTTCATAATAAAAAAGCACATCATCAAAAATACATATATATTTCATCATTAAAGTAACAAAATTTCTATTAAGGAATCACTCATCATATGCCACCCAGAGAATAACAATGATCAAATAACCACATATATTTCATAAGTCAATATTAACAAAGAAGAATCAACAAAGATATAATGAGTCAAAAAAAGGAATCACCTAACCAACATCATAATGTGAAAAATAACTAATAAATAATCAAACCCAAGACAATGGAATAACTACCATGCACTAAGGGTGTTACATGGGGAGAAGATCGGTCAAGTAGAGTAGAGCTATGGACATATTTCGACAACCATTATGGAATAGTGTTGGACTTGTATCATCATTTCTTTGGATCAAATGTTGTCTATCATTCGAGAATTCACAGGGCTCAAGCATACACTCCATTTGTAAATTGGAAGGAGGAAGATGTCACTGGAAAATATTCATGTCGGAGTAGCAGCAACAACAATAGTGCACGAGCAACTAACAACAAGAGTTCTATATTTGTGTTATATTCTTTCTATGAATCCCACTTTTTATTATGATAGATTAAAATTTCTCACAAAAAAACAGCAAACAAGAAGTTAATCAATCGTATACAAAGAAATTATAATGTTTCTAATAATTTTTGGAAGTTTTTCCATTTTTAATATCCTAATTTAACCCATATGAAAATAAAAACATCTATTGGAATTTTCTGAGATAATTTTTTTTTCTAAGAAGCCATTACAATCTTCAAGCAATTTATGCTATCCACATCTAGATAAAAATATTTTCCAAATACTTCCACCACCTATTTGCATCCTTTCACTTCTCATTCTTGATTCATTCCTAGTAATATTATGGTCCATGTCACCAGGTTTGATGTGGATTCATGTCCTGCGATGTAGATATTGTTGCATTCACAAACCATTTTCTTTTTAGGAAAGTGTATAGATTGTGTTTTGGAAGACATCAATAGACCCAACAGATCATTACCATAGTTTTTGGAATTTTTTAAGATGCCACTCCTTTCACTGCCTTTTTTTTTTTTTTTTTNAGGAAAATATATTAGATCATGCTAAAGAGAAAAAGTTACAGATGTCAGAATATCCTGAGAGGTCATGGAAACATTGCCCTGGTGGGAAACCAATGCTTCCACATGTCTGTTAAGTTTACAAATGTCCATGTAGAAATAAAAAACTTTAAGAAGAAAAAACTGCACTAATCATAGAGCTAGGATGCCACGCAGGGAGAGAACCATGTAAACTAAACTGTCTGGAGACATAAAAAACTTGTGAAACCTAAGAAAGTTGGAATTATCTGGAGCTGAGGTCAGGCCTATGTTCTTTCCTTTGGTCCTGCGCAATATCCTTACCCAGATTCCCCGTGTCCGGGATAGTTTTTCGGATATCCCGAAGAAGAGACTCCAGAATCTCCTTGCGACGAATCTGACCATATTCCATGTTTTGAAACTCCTTGATGGAGCACTTGATGTCCATAATTGAGCTCTTGATAAAATCCAGTGATTTTTTCAAAATCTCTAGCCTAGCACATCAG
>SNQJ01S0004254.1:83822-105694 GCA_010110895.2 Picea sitchensis
GGTCAGGCTGGGGGGAGCGGAGGGTGGAGGTGGGCGGGGTGGAGATTGGTTGGGGGGTGGCGGCTCTAAGTTGAGCTTTGGGGTGAAGCTGAGGGAATTTCCAAAGCTATCGAACCACTTGACTCTGCAATCATACAGAAAGGACAAGGGAGGTAAATATGGTGTGGTGGCATGTTCAGGAGGGTGTTATGGAGAGGGGGTGTGAATAGGCTCATGGGGGAGCTTTGGATTGGAGGCGCGAGCAGGGCCCCGAGGAAAGATCTGAGGAGATTTCTTTCCACATCCCCTCGAGCCTCGAAATCTCGCTGTATACAAGGCTACCCCCTGCTTAGACTTACGTCATAAGTGAGGCATCAGGAGAGAACCAGAGAGCCAAAGATGGAGCTCAAAGCAATGGTGGAGTGTAGGAGAGAGCTCGAGCTAGAACCAAAGAAAAATGCAGACTGATGGATGAGTGCAAGGCGTGGGAGGCTGAGAGCACAAATGATGGTAGAGCATAGGAGAAATGTTGAACAAGAGACTAAGAAAAATGCAGACCGATGGATGAGTGTGAGACGCATAAGGCAGAGAGCGCAAATGAGCCATGGATTTCTCCGTCTACGGCCAAAAACCATTGATCTAGGCTGGATGATGGGACTAGGCATGCATCCATCCCATCATATTTACCGTCCATATGAGCAGGAACTCCATGGAATTAAACTGATATGAGTGCAAATGAATGTGGGGGTGCGTTGAACGAGGTTTTAAATACATGGATTAAAGTTTGAGGTGAGTGTGGGTTGTGTTGGTGTGTTGTGGCATGGGTCGTGGCTAGGTGTCTACCCAGCTGCCCATCCACTCGTGGGTCTCGATGACACCCCATCCGGGGTGTCCCTGCCTTATTTGACCTACACCACTTCTTCTAATTTCTTTCACTAAATTCTAAAGTTTCTTGTTATTTACTATAGGGAGAAGTCTGTTGAGGAAGTCAATTCCACAAGAAAAATTATGTGTATCTAAAATGATTACATTCAAATACCTTTTACTCAATTGAAATTGAAATATTGAGTTTCCACTAAAAACCAAACTTCTCACCTAAAACCTAGAATGTAAAGGCTAGAAAGTAAGTTGGTTGTAAGATCCATTTCATGGAGCTACATATCGATGATGTGAATTCCCTCTTTATAATTGTTGTCAAATGTTTTCCGAGCAATAACATCTGCTATAATTTTTCATAAATCCTTGAGCAGATCAACCTAGTCTTCATTAGAGAATACTAATTCATTCCAAAATTGTTGGAACCATTTCCTATTATGAGATAATAATCTTATTAATGTTCAAAAGAATGCAATTTTTATAGACCATTTATTGTTATATAATTTTGAATAAATAGAGCAGTCCATGCAACCAACTCTATGAATTTAGAAATACTCATGGATTCAACTCGAATTGTATTGTGATGAAAGAGAAAACAAGGTGTGACAGTAGCTAATGAAGACCAATTATTGTTATAGCCCTAAAATTCCCTACTCATGCATACATGTCATTGGCCCTCTTACTTGCATAATTTTCCAAATCATTGCTGAGAAGATCTACTTAAAAAACCATTTTTTAGAGCATGTACGCACCCTGCACCACTAAAGCCCACATACATACACTTGTTGCATGCTAGAAATATCACATACATATGCTTGTTGCACAATACATTGCCCGTGTATACCTCCAAACGTTGCAAAAATTATAAAGTTGTAAGGAATTTGGTGGAATTCATGGGCTATTGGAGGTTTCCCAACCAATTCACCTACTATAGCCCATCCCCCAACCAAATAACCATCATTTTTTTCATATAAAAGGAGGTTTTAGGGTCTCATTTCACAACTAAGGATAACAATGGTGAAACTCTGCCCAATTTTACTTCCCTTCCTTTCCCAAGCATTTTCTACCTTTTGTGAGTTACTGCCTCAACACTCTCTCTTCAACCCCTTTTCTTCCATCCAATCCATTCCCTTTCCTTGAGGTGATAAGTAGATTGTGAGAAGAGACTTATTGAAGGTGCACTTGGAGCATTGTAAAGAGGAGCCCGGACCAGGTTCACAGAATGGTGGCCGACATGGATTGTAAGTTTCAGTCTTTGTTTGATGAATAAAAAAATCTCTTTTCTCTATCCCAAATGATGATGTTTTGTGTATTTTCTTTGATTTATACATAGCATTTGATATCTAGCCCTAATTTATGAATATAAATAACATTCTTGCAGTCCTTGTTTGCCTAGTTTTGAATGGAGGTCATCCTTGGGAGGAGACTTGCATTCTTTGGAACTACAGAGATTGAGGATATCATCACGAGACGATGGATAAAAAGTAAAGTTACTGATCTTCTCTTCTATTTCTTTCTGTTCATTTATTTTGGTATGTTTTGGGTAGAGTAGAAAATAGATGGAATTTTAGACGGTCATTCACTCTTTCTATATCTTAAACCTTGTTATATTTATAGGGGGATTTTCCCGCTAGCAGAAATAACAACCATACTGGGGATATCTCTATGGCTTTTTGGGAGTTTTTTGGGTTGTTGATTGGTTTTTTGTTTGCCTTTCGAGTTTCAGTCAAGTTTATTGAGTCTTTGGGGTTTCTGGTCACCTCCAGGTGCATACTAGCCTTCCCTTCCCTGTAAGTCTTCCTTGTCTTTTTATTTTTGAAAAGTCTCAAAGGTGTATGCTCCATGTTTTGGGTCAACCCGCGTACATATGCACTCTGCACAGTAGACAACCCACGTACATACACAGGTTGTTGATGCAACAATGTGTGTCTCCATTTCATGAAATTATTTTTTAATAAAAAGAGAGTTTGTCTCTTTCCTGATAGAAGTTCGGATCACTTCTCAGGACTTTCTTGAATCAGTGAGACTCTTTTTCTGTGGCCATAGCTTGGTTTGAAGTTTCAGTTTACTTGTTCCTTAGTCTTCTTGTGTTTTCCCTAAAAGGTTTAGAGCGAGTTGTCAATTCTTAGATCTTCCCTTTGGTTTCTTGGTTGAATTTTTTTGATCCACGGTGGGATTAAGGTCTTTATAATTCTTGTTTTCAGTTTTCTCTTTGTCCATATTTCTTGCTTTGGAAAAACAAAAAAAAGGGGGGTTTTACTCCAGTTTTTTCTTGTTAAAACAGTTCGAAAAATAAAAATAAAAATTTGATTTTCTTGCATTTTAGTTTTGTAAAGTAGTCAAGGTTGTTATTTGAAAAAGAAAAAGAGTCTTCATTTCAAAGTTCTTTTCGATTTCCTAAAATATAATTAGTTTGTAGTCAAACGAAAGAAAACTTTTAGTATTTCTTCTTTTACAAGATCTTGAAATATCAGTTGGAAAAGTTGAATTTTAAAAGAGTTGTTTTAAAGCATTGCTTTGATTTTGAAGTTTTTTTTTCTTTCAAATGCTTTAAAGTTCTCTTCCTTATTCGTCTCTTCATAACACCATCAGCTTCACTGCCATACCTTTTGAGTAAATCAAGCCTTAAAATGGACGCCTAATATAAAAAACATTAGACTTTTTTGTTTGTAGGGTTCACATACTAGTTTAGGGTTTTAGAGCCTTGAATTTGGTGTGAAGGGGAAATTCTTCAAGGCCACTTTAAAACAAACATTGGAGTATGAATTAGGGAGTTCTTTAAGTCCAGTGTCGTAAAAGTTAGCCGAGACCCCCCTCTAACACAGGGGATAAACACGAGGTCACATGAGGAAAGGAAGAGGAGATAACCCCTCCAAAGTTGGACTGAACGTAATGGGCATTGTATATTGAGGGTATTTCTTGGGAACAATACCGATCGCAGTTACCTATGGAACTTCGTGGACCTCAAATCCATTTAATATACTTAGTTGTCTTCCGGACCAATTTCTTTCGATGCCCTTGAAGGGATTCATACTTGTTATCCTTCTCATTATGATCTGCCCGATTGCCAACTGTACCCGCCTGGCAACTGACTGCGAGTTGGCAACCTAGTTTTCCATATTTTATGGACTTACACAGGTGACTGCGGGGGTATACCATATTACCTAGGGAAGATGTCAGATTGCTCTTCACAGAGTATACCCGAAAGGTGATTCCATGTTTGAGTTGCACTTGCATCAATTAGTTTCTCTAGTGTCGATTGGCGTAACCATCGTTCCCACTAGCTAGTCGATTGCTTGATTTATCTTTAGGAAAAAAAATTGTGTGTGCTTTGAGTTCTATGCTAGTCAAGCCTTACTATGTCATTTGATCATTTCACAAAGTGGAATATCAACAACTCCGCCTGTTGTGAAGGATTCAGGGCCTGTCGTTGGCTACTTTGGAGCCGCCTTCGCCACCGTTAAGGTGAAGACTTGATCAAGAAGGGTCGTTTGAAGCAACCAAGCCGTGAGAAACTGTGCCCGAGCTTGCTCTACTAGGAGACTTTATGGCTCCATAGGAATCCACCGTCTCTGACCTTGAAATCGAAGGTTTCAGTCCAACCAATCATCTGATTAATGACTTGTCAACGTCAATATTGATTCAGATTGTCCTAGCCGAGGTGACATCTTCTGAGCGCCAGCCAGTTCTACGAGTGACAATGGAAGCGAATGTTTCTACTTCTTTTGGAAGTCCTCATACTCTCGTTACAACTACTACTGCAGGGGGCATCCCAACTCCTCTCCCAGCTTTGCTAGTCAGGACTATAGTTTTCTCGACTCCCTCAAATTCAGGCAGCAGTCTGATACCTTTATCGACTTTGACCACTGTTTCATTTACTCAAAGTGCAACAGGCCCTCCATTCTCATATGGGATGTCCGACTTTGATACAAACTTGGTTCTTACTTATTCTACCTTAAAGACCATGATTTTGGGGGTAGGGAGCTCAAATGCTCCCTTGCAAGGGTCAATCGTGGGATCTACTATCCCTTTTAATGTTATCCCTTACAGTGGCAGTCATATAACTCCTTCATCCCCTTCACTTGGTGGTGATTTTCAGCATCCAATCGGGCCAAATGCTAATTATAGATTGTTTGGTGGAGTCATTTTAGGACCTTCATCTTATACAATGTCAGTGGGATATATGTCGTTCTCTTTGTTCGGTGCATTTGGGAATAATGATTTCTCTTCGGTTGCTTTCTCTACACTGAGTTATTCAAAAAATTATGTGACGTTTTTTCCTGGTCTTATGAGGAAATTCCAAGCATCAACCCACGAATAGTTGAGATGAAATCACGACCTATCCTGATGCCAAATTGGTCCGACAAAATCTTCGTCCAGTAAATCCTCGAAAAGTGACAACAATCAAGGCAAAAGTAGAAAAGTTGCTCAAATCCAGTTTTATCTACTCTGTACAATTGACAAAATGGGTTTCAAACCTAGTTCCGGTTAACATGAAACAAGGCATGATTCATGTGTGTATGGAATTCCATGATTTGAATAAGGCTTGTCCGAAAGACAATTTCCATACCCCATTTATCGATCAGATTGTCGATGAATGTGCAGGCTACGAGGTCTTTTCATTCATGGATGGTTTTTCAGGATACAATCAGATTCAAATCAAACTCGAGGACCAACATAAAATGGTTTTTATTTTTCCTTGGGGTACATTCGCATATCATAAGACGCCTTTTGGCCTGAAGAATTTTGGATCCACCTTTCAGCGGGCCATGTCGTTCGCTTTTCACAACCTCAAACACATATTCGAGGCATACCTTGATGATCTAGCATCATGTTCTTGCAAGAGATCTAATCATCCCACCCATCTACGACTAATATTTGAGAGATGTTGTTATTATAGGATTCGCTTGAATCCTAGAAAATCCAGTTTTTGTGTGATGTCAGGTTGTCTTTTAAGTTTTATTGTATTGAAAACATGGATCATGGTTGATCCTCACAAGGTTGAGGTGATAGTTCAATTTCCTCCCCCGTGCACGATACCCTGACTTCAGAGATTACAGGGGAAAGCAAACTTTCTTCGACGTTTTGTCACGAATTATGCCGAGATCACTAAAGGGCGTTAGACAATTGAGAGGGGGGGCGAATCATTTGTTACTGTTCTTAAATGATTATGCCCATTTTAAACTCTTTACAGAACACTCAATTATGATCACAATGATGCAGGGAATTAAGCAATAGAATATTAAACATCAATCACACACATGAAATATATAGTGACAGATATTTCCTGATGAACCCCATAAAGGGAAAAACCTCTTCTTCTTGATACAATAAGTAATATTTATTTTATTTTCATTATCAATCTTACGAGTTCCAACTCCTCTTGAGGCTACAAGCTTTGTTTTACAAGAAACAACTTGCTGAGAGCACCAACTCTCTAGTTTATCTAGCACCCACTAGAAGGAATCACCAACTCCCTGAGTGTTCTAGCACCAACTGAATGGAAGCACCAACTTCCTGTCACTAAGGCACCAACTTGTATAACAAAAAAAAATTGTTCTCACTTGGACCACCCTGCCACCCTAGTTTTTTTGGCTACAACCAGATGGAAGCTACAACTCCCTGTGTTCAAGCACCCACTTGAAACTCTCAGGACACCATTCCTCCCTAGCACCTCCCTACCACCCTGAAATATAAATCTTTTCTTTCTTGAATTTATCAAAGTGATACAACATTTATCTATGGCTTACTAGTCTCATCATTGTTCTTCTACACTGCTCTTCTCTGCCTACATTAGTGTCTCTCTCCTCGCATCTTCTATGCTTTCTATTCTTCTCTCAGATATGCATTTATATTCCTTGTTTCTTTTGCGCTTTATGCTCTGTGTCTTCTTTCCATTCTATGCACCACGTCTCTTCTATGTGCTTCAACTCTTGCACACTACATGCTTCTACCCCAATGAGCCCCACTCAACAACAACACCCATCTATTCTTTGTTCTTCATTTTTATACTCTATGTGCACCTTCTTCATACTTCATGCGCAGTAGCTCTGCATGCTCTTCACTTCTTCATTGTTCTACCCCACAGGTTGTTCACTACAACTCTTCCTTACTCCTGCATAGCTCAACAACAAAATCACTTCACTTCTTTGTTCTACATGCATTTGTCACGTTGAGTCATCTCTTGATCATCATGGCAACTCTTCATCTTCTCTGCCGGTTCTGTTTCCTGTGATTTCATCATCAGTTCTCATTATGTTGAGATTCCTTAGCTTCTCTAGCAGTCAAGACTATTCTTCTTCTCTGTCAGTTACAGCTAGACAACTATGGCTTCTTTGGCTTTTAGTCCCTTCCTTTGTGTGAACACCAATGGTGACCAAGCGCTTATTCAAAAGGCACTTCCCGATTTCTGTCTAGTGAGTGCTGGCTCCATTTCACAATACGACCTTAGGCTATGATCTTCATGTGACCAAGCGATTGTGGGCACGTCCAAAGGTGGTTTAGACCAAACTGCTTTTTACCCTGCAATTCACCACGAACCTCCACACATCCTTTCTCCAAAACCATGGTTTCAATTGCGGCCCTCTCATGAAAAAATTAAGGCCTGAGCATGTTCTGGCCCCGCAATGGAGCACAACCGTCGATCTCACGATCTTGAATTTTCTCTTGAACGGATGGTTCAAATCTGTCCTCTCGAGTCCATGGACCAGATCTCTCCTTCCTCCATCAACAACTAAGGTTTCCTTCGTGATCCGGGCTTTGGGAGTTTCAACTCTCAAGCCCTATTGCTGCTGACTAGATATCTTTCGGAATAGAAGATCTGCTGACATTTGTCCTCTTCAATCGACGGTTCTACCTTCTTTCCTTTATCCACGTGAGATCCTTAGTCTCAGCGATCAGATGACATGTGTCCCTCCAAACCAATGGATGAGATTGATTTCACAATTCGGGCTATGGGAGTTTCAATTATCAAGTTCTCGTTTTCTCCCGAAGCATTTCACCCGAAGTTGACAATCCACTGACGCGTGACCTCTTTAATCCAATGGCTATCCTTCGCACTGGGACTTGGGCCTTCGAGACTTCAGGTCTTTGGGTGTGTACTGGTGGTAAAACTCCCGAAGAAAAACTCCTAGAGTGACATAACTCTTGCGTCACTCGATGATGTGTCATGAGCTGAGCAGCTGCCACATTTCACTCAGATTTGTTATTACCACATACCTGAAATGTCGAATCAACTTGACACTTGTCATTGTCTGATTATGCCATGTATCCTTGCTGATGTGGTTTGCTGACATGGTGTACCACGATCTAACTGTCATTGTTTGATCTCTAGATCTGACAGTTGACAGAACTTTGCATTCCAGATATTTCAAATCTCAAACTTTCCTAAGTGTAAACTCATTGCATCTCTATATCCTAAGTGAATGTTGTTTGTTTGATTAGGATATTGGATCGGTGACTCGATCTTTCTGCGATGCAACATTTCTAGCTTATCCTGTCCTTCCACTCGAATTTGATCTGACGGTTGTGATCAAATCACGACATCGCATGTCAGGTGTTTGAACATGAGCCAACCCTGAATCTTCTGACTCTCAATATCCGAAATAATCTAGATAAATGGCCCACAACCCTCTATGATCCAACGGTCTAGATCTTATCAAGACTTCGCATTTCGCGAAGTTGGAGGACTACTCACCTCCCTTCTCCTGACTCCCTATTTTCTAAAACTTGCTCTAGATCAACGGCCCACAACCCTCTAAGATCCAATGATCCAGATCTTATTGGGACTTTGCGTTTTATGAAGTTGGAGGACTACTCACCTTTGAATTTTCCAGTTCGTGACTTAACGAAATGATGATCTCTCTCCATGTGTCCTCTGGATCCAACATTTCAGATATTATCGCGATTTCGCATTTCGTGGAGTTGGAGGATGGCTCTCGTCCATTATTCTCTTCGCAGTTATACTGGATTCGACGATTGTTGGTCCTCGACGCCCAGATCCAAAGGATCATATCTGTACTTATCCTCTGTTCTTCCTCTGGTCACTAGACTTTGATCTAATAGAAATAAGGTATTTAGGATTGATGATCCAACGACCATTGTCGCTCCTCCTCTTGAGATTTGGCTTTCACAAATATCTAAGTGTCAAAGGCCATGACCTTCGATCCTTCTACGAGCCTTGATGTATGGGATCTCCTCTGTGCATCTCAGAACGCTATCTCTCATGACCTTTGATCTCTACATACTGTTTGCTTCGTCACATGAGCTTACGTTGTTCCTGTTTTTCCAGCAATCCACACTATAATATTGCCATCAATGACAAGCACACGCTGCCTATAAACATGCCAACAATATTCCCATTTGGCATAGATGGCAACCCTGAAGGACTGTACTTTTCTACTTATATATCCAACTGTAGCATCCAAAACACACCTTTTCTCCCCCTTTGACATCAATGTCAAAGAAAACATGCTCCCCATGAGCTATTGCAGTACTTGTCGTAGGTATCATATATTCAACCAATAAATAATCCCCCTGAAAAGATGGACCCTCTTAGATTTATAATGGGTTCATGCCCAACTTCTCGTGTAGATACTCAAACTAAGCTTTTGCAAGCGGTTTGGTGAAGATATCAACAATCTTATCTTTGGAAGGAATATAATGCAAAGAAACAATAGTGTTGGTCACCTGTTCACTCAAGAAGTGATACTTGATGGGTATATCCTTGGTCTTGGAGTGAAACATAAGGTTCTTTGACAGGCTGATTGCACTGGTATTATCACAATGAATTGGGATCAGTGTAGTACATTTTACCTCCAAGTCAGCAAGTGTCTTAATCATCCACAATACTTGGGTACAACATGTGGTAGCTGTAATGTATTCATCTTATGTAGTTGATAAGGAAATGGAACCTTTCTTCTTGCTCAACCATGATACAAGGGAATCTCCTAAGAATAATTCACTTCCACTCGTGCTTTTCCTTTCATCCACGCAGTTAGCCCAATCAACATCTGAATAGACTGATAGTTGAAAATTCAGATTCCTAGGATACCATAGTCCATGGTCCATTGTACCTTTCAAGTACCTGAATATTCTTTTGACAGCTAATAAACGACTTTGTTTAGGTGTGGCCTGATACCTTCCTACCATTCCAACATCATGCATTATGTCTGGACGAGATGTTGTGATGTATAGTAGGTTTCCTATCATAGACCTATATGAACTCTGATCAACATCAGGTGAATCATCATCCTTAGGTGTGCTCATAGGTTTAGAATCTTCCATTTGAAACCTTTTCAACATTTCTCTTAGATATTTTTCTTGAGAAATAAATATTCCTTCAGACCTATGAGTAATTTGTAGGCCAAGAAACAATGACAGTTCCCCTATCATAGACATTTCAAATTCAGACTGCATGGCAGAAGAAAACCATTTTACCAATGAATCATTATTACTACCAAAGATGATGTCATATACCTAGACCAACATAATGAGTAGATCATTACCTTCTATTTTGATATATATATTTTTGTCAAAGTTCCTCTCTTGAACACTTTGTCTTGTAGATATGTATCTAGTCTGTGATACCAGGCACAAAGAGCTTGTTTCAACCCATATAAGGCTTTCTTTAGCTTGCAGACAAAGTCAGGGTTATTTTCCAGTTGGAAACCCTCTGGTTGTTCCATATAGACTTCTTCTTTTAAATCTCCATTTAGAAAATCTGACTTGGCATCCATTTGATAGAATTTAAATTGTTTATGACAGGCATAAGCAAGAAAAATTCTAACAACTTATAATATTTCTACAGGCGCAAATGTTTCATCAAAGTCCAGTCCTTCTATTTTAAAATATCCTTTGCAGACCAATCTAGCCTTATTTCTTATAATATTTCCTTGCTCATTCATCTTATTTTTGTAGACCCATTTGGATCCTATTACATTTTTATCTGTTGGCCTAGGAACGAGTTCCCAAGTGTCATTCTTTTCAATCCGGTCCAGTTCCTCATTCATTAATTTTAACCAATTTACATCTTCACTAGATTCTTTGAAGTTCTTGGGTTCCACCATGGATATGAACGCCATATTTGATTGATCAATGTCTTTGATTATCCTTCTCCTAGTTTGTACACCTTTGTCTTTATCACCAATTATCTGAATTTCAGGATGATTCTTGTGAGTAATTCTGGAGGAAGGATTTGATGTTGATTGTTGTCCTGACTCTTCTTGTTTGGGTGTCTCTTCTCCATCTGATTCTTGGACCTATTCATCTTTAGTTTCAGCTATGTCCTCTGTAGTAGGCTTAATATTTCTCACCTCTGTTTCTGGGACTCCTTCATCAACCTTTAAATCAATGCAATCAACTAATTTATGCAATATTTTATTAAAGCATGTATATCCTTTATTGTTGGTAGCATATCCTAAGAATATTCCTTCATCAACCCTGTCATCATACTTGCCAAGGTTTTCATTATTATTCTTTATGTAGCACTTACTCCCAAAGAATTTCAAGTGTTTGATTGAAGCATGTCTTCCATACCATAGATCATAAGGTGTCTTGTTACTATGTGTTCTGAGGTGGGCCTTGTTAAGAATATGGACTACTGTGTGTATTGCTTCTACCCAGTAAGTTTGACCAATGTTCTTCTTATTCATCATTGACCTGGCCATTTGCTAAACTATTCTGTTTTTCCTCTCAACTACTCCATTTTGTTGTGGAGTTCCTGGGATTGTGTATTCTCTCTTGATCCCATGTTTATCATAGAATTCCTTGAAATCACTTGACATGAATTATCCTCCTTTGTTTGATCTTACTGTCGTTAACCTCTTGCCTATTTGATTCTTAGTTAAAGCCTTAAATATTTTAAATTTCTCAAATGCTTCATCTTTTTCTTTAAGAAAAGAAACCCAAGTAAGTATGGAGTAATCATCAATGATCAGTATAAAGTAGTTTTCCTTCCACCTGCCTTCCTATCTTGATGGTCCACATAAATCCATATGAACTAATTGGAGTGGCTTCTCTGTTGAAGTAGAGCTCTTGGATGTAAACTATGTCCTGGTTAGCTTTCCTGCTTGGCAGGGTTTACACATAGAGTCTTGTGGCTTTGATATTCTTGGAAGATCTTTTACTGCCTCAAGATTTTTGAGCTTGATTAAGTGATAAAATTTTAGATGTCCAAGTCTCCTATGCCATAACCATATTTCATCATGTTTTCTTAGGTGACACTCTTCTTTATCTTCTTTCAACACATAGACATTGTTTTTTGTCCTTATGCCTTTAGCCACCACTTGTCCTGAGTTTACAGACTTTATCTTACAATCCTTGGAAGTGAACACCACTTCACATCCTCTATCACACATTTGAATTACACTGAGCAAATTATGTTTCAGCCCATCTACAAGCAGAACATCCTGGGATTTTCCTTTACCATTACTCAAACTCACCATCCCTTCACCCTGGATTTTACCTAGTTCATCATTTCCAAAGGTTACATTTCATGTTTTTATTTTACTTATAGACATAAACTTATCATTGTCTCCAATCATGTGCTTGGAACATCCATTGTCTATATAACAGGGCTATTTTTGCTTTTGAGCTGAAAGTACTAGATCACATTTTTCATTGTCTTTCTTTTTCCATGTGTTGACATTTCTAGCTAAAGGATTTATCCTTGGATCTACCTTGTACTTCTTCAAATGGAATTTTGCATATTTATGGCCGAAGTTATGACAGTTATAACATTCAAGCTCATTGTTAAGTAGGTCAAAGTGATTGGTTCTACGTTGTCTATTCATTGGCTTCTTAGTTCTATGTTGTAAATATTGTCTATTTCTTGACCTTCTCAGTTGCATGTCTCTAAACTTAATTTGACAGTTTACAATCTTATGACCAAAATTAGAACAGTAAAAACAATAGCCATAAAAGAAATTTTGGTACCTGAAGGATGGACTTCTTCTTGTAATTTGTTGCTCCATCTTTTGATCTCTTTGTTTTTGTTGAGGGACCATCTTGTATTTATTATCTTTAGGTGACAGAGTACTCTCATGGTCTGATTGTCGGCTGACTTGGAACTTGATCATCATTACCGGCTCTTTGCTTTCTAGTTGTTTTCTACTTGAACCGTTTACATAACCTAAACTAGTCTTCAACAACAGAGATCTATGTTTGATCAGAATGTCGTTTAGTTTTGTTGTGTCTTTAATGCTTGGAAGGTTCTGAAGATACAATGTTTCAAAACTTTTCCATCTCTTTTCTGGTTGTTACTACCTCTTCTTCCAAGGCTTCACATCTTGCCTTCTTTTCTGATAACTGTTGTTTCAGAATGTCCTCTATTTTCTTTGCCTCTTCTAATTCCACTTTTATCAGGGCAAAGACTTCATTAGGTTCTTTATTGTCTTTCTCAAACTATATAAACAATTGTTTTTTCTTTTTCTTCTTAGATCTGAGTCTAGCAATTTCTTCTAGAGCACTAATCAGTTCTCCTTCCAGGTCAACCACAACTTCTTCATTGTCAACATTACTTCCTGTGCTTTTATTATCATAGTCCTTTCGGGCCATAAGCATAAAGTAACTAACCTTATCTTCACACGAGGAGTCACTATCTGTGTCTTCTAAAGAGTCATCATTGTTTACACATAAACTTTTCTTTTTACCAAATCTCTTGGGTTTGCACTTCTTTTCACCTTCAGAATTATGATCTTGCTTCTTGTGTGGACACTTAGATGAAAACTGACCTATCTTTCCACAGTTAAAACATTTGAAGGGAAATTTTCCTTGGTACTTTCCTGATCCTTTCTTTAGTCTTCTCACAAATTTTGATTCAATTTCATCGGGCTCAGAATGCTAATTCTTAGCATCTTTAAATGATGCTTCTCTAGAGGTGGATTTATCTTTACCTATCCTCATTTCATATGTAGTCAACGTTCCTAGAAGTTGTTCAAAAGAAAGATTTTTTAGTTCATTAAGTTCTTATATAGAAGAGACCTTTGTGTTGAACCTATCTAGCAAAGATCTTAAAATATTTTGGACTAAAACTACGTCTTCAAACTTCTCAACAAGACTCTTCATGGAATTCACTAGTTCTTCAACTCTCAAAAAGTACTTCCCAATAGTTTCATCCTCTTTCATATTTAGCTCTCAAGTTGTAATCTGTAGGTTTGAAGCTTGGCATCCTTTACCTTCACATTACCTTCATAACTGCTAATGAGTTTGTCCCACATTTATTTGGTAGTTTCTAAGTGCATAGATTTTACAAATTTTGCTTCTGCAAGTCCAATAAGAATAGCATTCATAGCCTTAGAGTTGAAGTTGAATTCTATCTTGTCATCCTTATTAGCTAGTACAACTGGCTTTACATAACCAGTGTATACCACATCCCATACATCTGCACCGAAATCCATTATGTAGGTTCTCATCCTAACTTTCCAAGAGGCAAATTTTGTTCCATTGAAAAGAGGGGCCTTATTGGTTAAAGTTCCTTCATGGCTTGGCATGTTTAAGATTATTGATCTACCTTTAAATAAAAGGAACCTGCTCTGATACCAATTGTTGGACAACTGAGAGGCGGGGTGAATCAGTTGTTACTGTGATTAAATGATTATGCCCATTTTAAACTCTTTAGAAAACACTCAATGTTGGCATAGGGGCAGACCCAGGGTTCAACGCTCAAGAGCGCACCAACAAAACCCTAACTACCAACCCTTTTAGCAACACCTGCGAAGAAAATGGATTCTCACCCGAGGTAGAGGCACGGGTGGTTGCAGGAATCACATGTCTACAACCGTAGCTGGGACACTGATCTATGATTATATCTTTTACAGGGCACTTAGCATAGATCATTCGTTAATATTTAACCCATATGGTACTTCGCAGATAGCACAGAGAATCACAGTGAATATTTATACTAAATATGGTTCAATACTTAGCCACATAAATATAGGTTAGGTTCAACAGATCAATCACTAAGCATCTTTTATATCATATCTAACATTCATTCATATATAATCAGCACAAAGAATAACTATATCTACTTAATCACAACAAGCACTTAACCAAAAGGAAACAACACATTAGGTCGAAGCACAAAGCACAATACACACAGTTACCATGGTTCACCCCCACCCTGGGGCTACGTCCACAAAGTATTCTTTATATTATCTCGGTCAAGAAATTACAACACAGAGCTTTAATGATCCTTACTTCGCATATGATAGAAGATCTATGCAGCTCACTAGATCCTTCTTCCTTGCACTTCAACACAAAGCTACGAAAACTTGCACTTAGCTTCTCAATCTCATGCACAAATCACTTCAAGATACATCTGATCACACAGATCTAGTACTAGCACTAAGCCTTTAGCTATACATCACATAGATGTACTACTCTCTCTTCTTCTCTATTTACATTGTCTATTTATAGATTACAAAATGGGCCTAAGCATGGGTAAACCCACAGGTTGACATCCCTTTCTCATTACATGAACCCAAAACCCTAAAATGAACCCAAAAATAGGTATTGCTTCCTTAATTTCCGCCTCGTGTTGTGCTCCATCCTTGGCAAGTTGTCACAGTCCCAAAAATGGGCAAATATGACCAAGTCCTCTTCAAAACTTGGTCAAGGGCCAACATGCCCCTAACACTCACCTGTGACTCATCCCAAGTCACTCAGGTCTGATCAATTCCACTTTGAATGCCCCGAGCTTGGCTCAAGCTGCTTTGACCTACTGCAGTGTGACAACCTCTTGTTCTGTAAATTCTTGGATTACTATGTCATTGAGCGGTCCTTCCAGGTGTTGTTCTGCAGTGATGACAAGTTGTTCAAGTTCAGCTCCCTGGATTTCAAGTTCAGCAAATAGTTGGCATGCCTTCTATTGGAGTGGTTGCAGTCGCTGAGAGACCTCCATCACTTTACTTTGCAGCCTGTGTACTTGTTGTTGCGCTGTGTGTTGTTCTGCAAACCTCTTCGTTCTTTCGAATGGGGTCACAGACTTTAGTTGCGCTTGTAGTACATCTGCATGCTTCTTTTATTCCTAGAGTTGTGCCTCCAATGTCTGCAATTCTGGATTCTCTTTGAAGGTTTCATAAGTCTGTGCGCTTCTAGTGCTTAGCTACCTACATTCCAAAGCCAAGGATTTTAACCGGTCGACTATGCTTCGAGCTGTGGACTCTCTTAGATCTCTTATATCTTGGGGTGTCTTAGGTACGGTGCAGAGCTCCAGATCCGTGATGCACTGTTGGAGTTGATGGATTACTTATTCCAATTGGGTCACTAGCTGTGGAAGACGGTCTTCCATATTCACTTCTATAATCATCACATAGCAAAGTGCTTTTTGAATCCTTTCCTGTACTTCAAGTTGCTCTGCTAGTAACTAGTCCTTGCTCTACTATAACTGTTCTTTTTCCTCCTCCCACTTCGCTTGTAAGGCAAGTTGCTCCTTTTCTTCCTTCCTCCATTCTTCTCTGTGTGTGCTTTGTTCTTGCGCCAAAGCCTGGGTGGCTTGTGCTATGTCTTCTTGAGCTCGTCGAAGGCGAGCTTCAAATTTCTCGATGATCTGGCGTAACTGTGTGGGCTCATCGCCTGTTCCTGATGTTTCGCTTTTCAAGGACGATGTAGACACTGATTGGCTGCGCTGGGGTGCCTGCTGCACTTCTTTGAGTTCTCCTTTGATCCGAATGAATAGATCCTCCTTCTTTTCTTCTTTCTTTTCTGCGAGCTCTAGTGAAACATCATTCAACGTGACAATTAAGAAGTCAAAATCATATGGGGTGTTGGAGCCACCTCTGTTTTTCTAGCCCGTCACAAATTTCATTTTTAATGCTTTAAATCTAAAAAATGGTTTTCTTTTTTCCCTCTAAGATATTGAGATCTCTGAAGCTTTATCAAGCGAGCAACAATGATTATTCTACTCTCGAAACAAGTCCTACCTTTCATAAAAATACTTCCTCTTTTTGTTCTACTTCGGGATCTCGCAGGTCAGATACTATGACTCATGTAATTCACATGTCCCGAGTCACGAAACGGTGAAATCATTTTAACTTTTCACTCGAGATAGTAACGAGGGTAAATGTTTCCCTAACTCATGTTTCAACGTCGTCGGGGTTTCGCGCCTCGGCGTTCGCCAAACCCAAAAATTTATTGTCATAGCCTCGATAGCCGAGAACACGAGGTCCTTATTTGAGTAACACATGTCAAGGTTAAGGGTAAAATCTAAACCATGGTAAGAGATTCTCTCGGCATTTCGCCACTCGGCGTTGTCCTTTTCAAAAATTTCACCGTCTAAACCCCGACTCGCGAAATCACGATGCGGTTATAACGTAATTAATTGATCATTTAATCCAAGATTATATTCCTTTTTTAATTAAGTCATGTTGCCGCGATCTCGCGGTTTTGTAACTCGACATATAATTCTCCTAGGAACTTATCTTCGAAGCTCTGAGTCGCAATATGGCGAATATAATAATTATAAAATTAATCGAGCCCCAAATCACGATTACCTTTTTATTAACCAAATCGATCTTCGCAGTCTCGGATGTTAGAAATTCAAAGTGTTAAAATAGAATCCCCGATATAACGAGTACCGAAACATTGTTAACAACAGTAAAACCGGATTAATTAAGATAAATCAATGAATATCCCGAGCTTTGAGGTCTGCACGATTCACGAGGTAGCCTTTTTCCTCCATACGCCAACTGAGATTTTGAGACCGCCAAAATTTATGACATTAATGAGGAAATAGGGTAAATCTATGAATATAAGATCAGATTTTTACGGCAAAATTTATTTCTAAATATGATTTGACAGACTTGTTTTGAAAGGTACCTAGTTTTCAAATATATATAAGAGTTGTGGTTCATTTTAACAAATGCATTTCATATTACACAGAGCACATTATATCTAAGTAAACTGACTTATGTATATGCAGTTCTATCACAGAAGAGCTAAAACGCAAGCTCCAGCCATGGCCCCGCGAAAAGCATCAAAGGCAAATGTTGAGGTTTCGGGGCAAGGCTCAGACAATGTTTCTGATACTTCGCCCCGAAGTATCAACTCAGTCCCAAACTAGTCATATGTTTCAGATATTCTGCAAGTAGAGTTGGTGGATTATTCTGACGACTCCGACGACAAAGAAAAAGATGATATAAACACCAAGTACAAAATAGTCATCCAATCCGGAATGCACAGAGTAGCAGCCAGGCCACGGTTGCTTCCATATTATGACATGGTCCGATGGGCATTGGATCATGTGGACATACCGACTAGGACTATCATGAACGAGCAGAAAGTCACCATCGGGACTTTCAGGTCGGAACATCTGCAATCCATGTATAAGCTTCCCACGACGTCCGACCACATATATGGCATTGAGTTCTTGGACGAGTTCAAGGAGAAGGAATGCGTACAGTATGATAAAACCATGTCCAGTTTGATAAAGGATTGGGTTTCAAACACCACGAAGTTCAGAGCTGATAGCCACGACATATATTCAATCGCTTCGTTAGAACTGCAGTACAAATATGTAGCCATGATGACATGTCGGTTATATGGGAAAGAGGACACATTGCATTTTTTCCTTGCATGGGTGCCTCTAATGTTTCGGGTCGCCGAAGGAAGTTCTTTTAACTGGAAAAATATGCTTTCGGATAGCCTGACCAATAGGGTCACAGAGTATCGGGAGCAGAAGGAGAATGGGAAGGCGTCGTCATTCTTCATGCCCGCGTACATTATGGACGCAATTTGTTCTATGAAACCATTTCCGTTAATGAGCTGGAGTTGGACTCCGGTCGAAAACGAACCCATACATGTATATCATGCAAAATTATGGGAAAATAAAGAAGAAAATTTTGCGTATGAAATTTTTAACTAGGTGATGGTGCCCCTGCATGTCGTCATTTTTTGTCACCTGCCACCTCGGATCTCGGACAGCATAGTAAAGAATCTGGGCAGCATAGTAGACTGGTATGTGGAAGTATAATTTTCATACCTCAGAGTGTTCAGGGCTTCTGTTCCCCCACATGCGCTACCATTGTTCATTCCCGACAAGCTGGATTGTCGCGAGGTTGCACGGCAAATGGTAATTGGCAGTGTAAGCAAATAACTTAAAGGGTACTCGAATAAGGTATGGTCGTCTTTTCCTGTTCATTTGAATTCTTATTCTTTGTTATATTTCGAGCATGCCAAAGTCGAGGCCACAGCCATGGAAGACCTAAATTTGGTCTCCATAGAATACAAGAAGCACGATCCGCAGAGGGTCGTGAGCAACCATTTGGAAAATTGCGGGCTCAAGAGATTTGAGCATGAGAATTCACCCTCAGATGACATTTTCTGAGGAGCAAGGTCCTATGAGGAGATTCTATCCCAGATACAATCCTTGGCACCAGAGGAAAGAGCCGATGTTTTGAAGTTCTAGGAACATCGACGTAGCTATCTTCCCGCAATGTTGTGAGGTGAGGGCCCGAGTACGTCGGAGGTGAAACAGAAGGATTCCGAAGGTTCAAAGGACGTGACTCCCGACCAAGGAAAACACCAAGACGAAGGGGAGCAAATGAAGAGTTCGGAAACAAAAGAAAAGACTCCAAACCCACCAAATATACAGAGTCCAGAAGTAGAAATAAAGACTCTCGACCCACCAAAGAAACAGAGTCTGGTGGCTACTCCGGGAAAATTTGCGAAGCAGATCAGGGAACCCATCACATCAGTTACCCCCTTGCAGTCGATGCAGGGAAATATCGATGCGGGATGGATATTCAATGAAGAATTGAGGCCCATAAGAGTAGAATAACTCCCTCCGAATGAGTTTTTCTTCGATAAAAAGATAAAGGCAGTAGTGAAAAGGGAATTCTATCAAGAAGGAGAGTCGACTGCCAAAAAATATAAAGTCATAATTGATGGAAAAGACAAGAAAAATGAGCAATTCGCTACTGGAATAGCAAGGACACTAGGAGCATATGCCTTGGCGAATCAATTCTCAATCGGGCTCCTAAAGAACCAACTTAAAAGAAAAAATCGCCTAATTAGGACCCTTGAAGCCAGACTGGCCACAACAACATAGACTGCTAAAGACCAGGCAGGCGTGGGAATAGAGAAGGCCAGATTGGCCGATAAAAATGAGATAGAGATGCTCAAAACTAAGCTCGAGCAAGCACAGCTGGTGGTACGGGATGGTCGGATGCAAGCGAGCCAGCAGAGGGATTTGATTGAACAGATGCAGGCTAGGGTGGAGATTGTAGAGAACAGAATGATAAACATCGGGATGTTCAAATCCTAGGCGATCGAGATTCAGCGAAGAGTCTCTGTGGCACAACGAAATTTGCTCGCCAAGGTAGAAGCGATATGGGACAACTGTCTATTGGTCAATCAGGTTTCCGAGAACTTATCTGCCAGAGAAAGGGATGTCAGAGTGGCTCGGGTCGCCTTCCAGGAGGCTGTGATAGCCACGAACAACAGGGTTTCGGCATGTACTCCCAAGCTCACTATTTCAGAGAAAACCAGAGGAAACATTCTATTAAAGGAATGGGAGCATAACATCACCGAAGGCAAGCAGCAAGCCCAAAAGATAACCAATTCCTTAGAGGATGCCTTTAATTCTATAGATGGCGAGCTGCTAGGCATTGACAGTGGAGGAAGTGCCGAGACGTTGATGCAAATGAATGTGGAAAAGATCTCGCTTGATCTGAAGGAAAAGGAAGAAATAGATTCGGCCGATATCTCTCAGATGACTATGGTGGATATACTCCAAGTAGATAAATGCATGATTAAACCCAGCACGCGATTATGCACCATCGACATCATAGATGGACAAATGGAAGACAGGCTGCAGCAGTTAGCACGAGAATTCTACTTCTTTGAAGCTAGCTGTCAAGCAGAACCGTCACGGCTAATATCTCAACTGGTTGAAAGATGTGTCACCTGTACCGAGCCTGCGCAACGACAAACGTCTGGCACCAAGTGAAGACAGAGAAGGAGAAATGGAGCGATTTCTCTCCTCCCTGTCATAACCAAAATTTTGTGACTATTGAGATTCTATCTTGTTTGTAAAATTGTATAAATATACCACAGAAAGAAATACACCAGGCTGGACCTTTTTGTGTCAATTGTAACAGAGTTTTTTACATTTGATATTTAATACAAGCAAATCTGAAGATTCTCAATTCCGTCACGACTATGTTACAAGTTTGTTTCCTTATATCTGATATTTCGTTTCATTTCATATTCCTAATTGATGTGCTTCGTTATAATTTAGTACGACCATTACTGTAGCGAATGAATTTTGGATTTTTGTAATTTTTTACTGTTTTTCCTCTGTACCAGCTATCAGCGGGTGTAAGACCAGTCTGCATTTTCAGAATTCTACACGTATTCTCTGCTACATCGGTTATTTCCTTACAATTTTCCTCTTCTATTTATACGTGAGATTCTCCCCTGATAGGAGCCTTACACTATAGACAACTAAATGTTTTTCTCCCACCCCACACCTTTTATTAAAATATAATACAGTTACGGGAAAGAGCCTTTGATTTGCATCCCTATTTTATTCCTAAAACTGTAAATTCTCTTTTATACGACCAAATTGAGACAACACTTAATCTCTCTCTGAAGTTTTTCCCACTTTTACTGTTCCTCCATGACTTTCCCTGTACCAACACAGCCTAATATCGAACTCGGATTATCAAACCAAATGCACATTGCCTTAAACCTTTTCGACACAATTCTTAAAACAACTACTAACCGGGTCGAACTTGAACGTTCATGGGTAGCCATTGAACAAGATATAACTATCCAGGAACAGTTGGAAGCTAGACAATGCCAACGTAGAAATATTCCCTAGTTTCCTTTGCCGAAGGTTGACGTTTCTCTCTTCCCTATATTTTACCCA
Organism: Picea sitchensis; assembly: GCA_010110895.2. Classification (NCBI taxonomy): domain Eukaryota; kingdom Viridiplantae; phylum Streptophyta; class Pinopsida; order Pinales; family Pinaceae; genus Picea; species Picea sitchensis. The sequence continues at coordinate 105,547 of SNQJ01S0004254.1, forward strand.
CTTTCGGATGCCTTGACACTGTACTTCTAAGCCTTAAGTACAGACTCAAGAACAATATCTTTTTGGCGTCGTTGCCGGGGACCGAAGTTACGAAATCTTTTTCCCTGGGAAAACGACATTTGTTTTTCGTTGAAAGTGTTACCCTTTG
>SNQJ01S0004254.1:110106-126164 GCA_010110895.2 Picea sitchensis
ACCCCACAAATATCCCAACTTCAACAGTCGGTTCCAGCTTCTTCCTGGCATCCTTGGTCACATGCACATAAACAGATGAGCCAAAAATCTTTAAATGAGAAACATCAGGTTTCTTACCAGTGAAAACTTCTTTAGGTGTGCTCATTCCAAGTACTCTATGAGGAAAATGATTTTTCAAAAAAACCACACTGTTTCATGCTTCCTCCCACAAATGCATTGCTAGGCCCTAATCATGCAACATCGCTTGTGCTGCACCCAGGATCATTCTGTTCTTCCTCTCTGCAACCCCATTTTGTTGTGGGATATGAGGCACTATGAGTTCTCTCTGAATTCCTTCTTTGCTGCAGAATTCTTTGAATTCGTTAGAGATGTATTCTCCACCATTATCGCTCCTCAAAGCCTTCACTTTCTTCCCCGACTCTTTCTCCACCAATGCCTTAAACTCACAGAACTTTGAGAATGTTTGATCCTTCTTCTGCATGAAGAAGATCCAACATTTACGAGAAAATTTATCAACAAAAATAACATAATACCTATGTTTTGTTGTTAAAGCAACTGAGAATGTTCCACACACGTTTGTGTGAACTCTCTCTAGGATCACCGAAGCATGGTTCTCCTTTTCATGAAAGGTGGACTTTACATACTTCCCCATGGTGCAACCCTTGCACTGATCTAACTGAGCAAGTATTCCCATTGGAAGTCCAGTATATATTTGTTGCATGATCTTCAAGGCTCCATGATGAATATGGCCCAATCACCTGTGCCATAATTCGCCCTCATCCTAGCTCACCACTTTTTCTGCCTTGCCCATCATCACAGCGCAGCCATCTACCTCTAGCATGTAGAGATTCTTAACTCGAATCCCTATCCTCTTGACTTGACCCATTGTTTTATGTCGCAAAAAATATTTTCCACGGCTGAAAACAACATCATAGCCTTTGTCCTCCAACATTGCGACTGAGACTAGGTTTTTCTTCAAACCTAGAACATGCATAACATTTTTCAATTGAAATTGTTTACCTGAATCCCTCTGAAAGGTAATGGTACCAATTCCAGTCGCACTGTATCATCCATCGTCGGCCATATCTATATGCATTTTGATATCTCTCTCCTCCAAGTCACTGAAAAAATCCTTATCTCTCATCATGTTGAACAAAGCACCACTATCCAAATACCACACCGATCCCGATGCACTTGAAGACATGCATGTGATCAAGGTGAAGTCAAGTTCAAATTGCAAGGCAAGGGCCTCACCAGCTACAGCTCCAACAACATTATTGTTCTTCTTCTTCCATGGACAGTTAGTAGCGAGATGCCCATGTTCATGACAGTGAAAACACTTCATTTTGGAAAAATCCAGCTTCTTGCCTTTAGACTCAGATTTTGAATGGAATTTCTTCCCCTTCCCTTTCCTTGCCTTGGCATCCAAAGCACAATCCTCTTCATCATCATGCTTTGATGAAGAGCCATCTCTGTCATTCCGCCTAAACTCCTCCTGCACTAGATTCGACCATAGTCGTTCCCAATCTGGCAATTTTTCCCTTCCATTGACAGAGTCTTGATAACTGTGCCAACTCTTGGGAAGTCCTAGGAGATCCAATCTCACCAAATCATCATCAGTGACTATTATTCCCACACTCCCCATCTCATCCCGACATTGGACAAACTTCGTGAGATATTTTGGAATGGAGTCTCCCTTCTCCATCTTGATCTTCTTGAGTTTATCTTTGATCTTCCTATGGTCATTGTTGTTTTCGAATAGATTCGTCAAAGTCTTACACATTGCATGTGGTGTGGATTTCCCATGGAGGCTTGAGACAATGTGGTCTCGTACTCCCTCCAATAGAATCCTCCTCGCCTTTGCCACTTTCTTTTTCCATGCATCAAGATTTGCAGCGTCTGCAACATCTGGCTTAGGAACATCTTTGTCAATGAATTCCTTCAAGCCATTCTCTTCAAGTACTACCTCCATCCTATCCTTCCAAGCAATGTAGTTTGAACTACCCTCGAGTTCATACTCTAACCTCAAGCCATTGAAATCCATTTTGATCTTGAAGCAGTTGTAGCACCAAGAAAGTCTTTCTACAAATTCGAATTCTATCCAATCACAAACTCAACTTCTGCAATCTCTTGTGCTCTGATACCATGTAGAAATTTCAATACAAATTATGTATTGCTTGGATTCTCCTGATCTAACAATTATATGCCACTGTTAAATATAGAATCACTTCTACTAATCTTCTTGCGGAATTTATAACATGATCGCCAATTGCAATATCAAGAAGAAATATCAATTTCACATAACACGGATGTTTTGCCAGGAAAGAATAAATATAAAAATTCCACTATCATATATTATGTATATCATGGATAATGAAACAATCACATACAAAACTCTAATACAAGAGATCTCAGTAACCTACAATCATCTCACACTGTCATACAAAAATCAACAAATACATGTGCCAATCATCTGCCTCCAGGCAGCCTACCTCCTCTACGCAATTCCTGCAATGGAAAATGTGTAAATGATTTGAATTCCTCTTGCCTAGGTTGTGCGTTGCTCATGGTAACACCCATTGTGTGTGTGATTGCATGAGTGCACTTCACTCAAATCACAACTAATAGCCAAACTGTCCCTTTCACCTGTTATCTCAACTGGGTCTCCACTGGATCTAACATGCATGTAATTAACAGTGGTAGATCTTCAGTTGCATGTGAGATCACTGATTGTGAATTAATTAATAATTAATTCACTGAACTCTCACTAGTGTAAGTTCAGTTACAACTAGTACAAATGAGATTAACTCACTTAACTGAGTTAAACTACTTTACAACTCACATAAATACACTTATAACTTTGTTACAACTTCAAGTCACTTAGTTACAACTAATTCAACTTCCATGTCCCACCAATCAACCTTTGAACTCGAATTTCCTATAGCTAACTGATTTTCCATTTCAATTAATTGTTTCAAGTAATTATGAGATAATAGATTAATATTTATTGTCCAATTTATTTAAGGGATAAATAAATTCGACACACATTTCTTGTTGAATTTTCAACAAAGAAGGCTCCTCCAATCCAGCAACATACATAGAGGCACATGAAAAGGAGGAGTATGGCAATAAATCCTTTTAGGAACCACTTGAATTTTTGCCACCACTACAAGTTGAGAGGACATTGAGAAGTGAAGTGTTGGATACTTCACTGAGAGCTTCACCCCATAATCCACATTGTTGGGAAAAGAGCATGGAGAGAAAAGAGTACAGGAGGTGAAGAGCTACCTACATCTCCAATTCAAGGATAATATGTTGTCCAAGGGAAGATAGTAACACCAAAGGTCTACATCACTATTAAAGAGTACAACAAGTGGATGCAAATCACTGGGGAAATAACATTCCAATTGTTACCTACAATTTTCCAACATAAGTTTTCCTTCTTGAAGATGTGCTAGAGATTAATGCATGGGTTTAATAACCTTGGAGGGAGGAGTTCATGAGAAATCCATGACGTGCCTTGCAAGCATGTGTAGGAACCATAGAGTTGTTTCCATGTCACAAAACAACTCATTCTAGCAGAGGAATGCAACCACATTTGAGGAGTTATTATGTGATGGTAGAATGTTGGCGTCACCCTGAACAAAACAATATTCGACTTGGCTTCATTGGTAGATGAGACAGACTGTCTCCAAGTCAGAAAGGGAGATAGGAATGAGTGTTGAGTCTAGAGTTTTGATTCATAGATTGTTCAAAGTTGAGACTCATTGAGAAGAATGTTGCACTACGGGAACAAGCGAGCCAATACGAAAGCCAGATCCATAGTTGAGGACTAGAGATAGTATCTAGAGTCACGAGCCAGAGCCAGAGTTAGAGTTGTAGCTAGGAGCCAACGTCGGAGCCACGTTCCATAGATGTAGACAACATTGATCCAAATTGGTTTCTTAGATATTTTGGGGACCAAAAATCCTCTCAATGGGGAGGTGTGATCCGATATAAATACAGACTGAAGAATGGACAAGACTCAATACCTACAAAACAAATGAAATGCATGTAAAACAATGTAAGTTAACGTGGAATAAGCCAAATAACCATGTAAATGAAAATTTGAAGAAAATAATTAAATAGACAAAGAAATAGATAGGAGAGAAGGCTAAGGAATGGGAAATGAAGAGCCAAGTTGTTGGCCTTCCCTTACCCCCTAGATCTCCCTGTTTATTCACTCTCACTCATACTCAAAGGGTTTTTTCTAAGGAGGAGGAGAGTATTGTAAACTTACAAACTTGTAGAGAAAGAATATTGAGCACCATCCATGACTGGTTTTCCCAATTGGGTTCTAGGGTAAAAATCTTGTTTCAATGAATTGTTTTTCCTCTATATGTTGTGGTTAAAATTCACTATTGTGTTTTATTGAAATTTGTTGGCAACCCATTAATTTATGCTCTGTGTGTGGTTTATAGTTGTTGAGAGTATGATGATTAGTTTGTTGCACATTTTTTTACCGGGTGACGTATTTCTGAAGCACCTTGGTGGTGGTGGCTATTGAATCCAACTATCGAATACTCTACACCATTGAGCGAATTGGATGAGGGAGAATCCAAGGCACTCCCTACAGAGTCATTTGAAAAAAACTTTATAAAACTAATTGTCTCTCTCATAGGAATCACTCTCTCTCTCCCTGGGGTGGATTTTCATTGTTTGGCTGATGTATTCGAGTACCCACGAACCATTTTCTTTTGTTGGGTAGGTGAAACCATTATAGGGTTGTTTTCCTTTGTTTTTGGGCATATCTAATCTTGTATGGGTCATTTTTCTCCTCTATCGAGCCATTCCTTGAGTGTTGGATGTCCCACATTTCATTTACTTGTTGCCACTACTTAGTATTGTTGTTTAATAGCTCCCACAACCTCACTTTGCTACCCAACACTACCCACAAATTCTTTCCACTATCTAACATACCCATGACTTTACACTAGCACCTTGGTGCACCATCCATTATCCAACTGTTGTCTAAACTGCACACGAATCAAACCCTAGCGATCAAATGTCCCAAGTTTCTTTCCTTCACTTCTCAACATTTCTACACTCAAACCTTAGTGATTTGATAACCCACACCTTGTTTCTTGCTATTTCACATTGCCCATGCATTATATATTTCTCCGGACATTCCACTAAATTGTTGTTTGGTATTAAAACGTGCTACGGGTGTGCCATGAAGTTGTTGATAGGTATCCTCCCTTATCATGCTTCTCATGGTCTATTTTGGGCGTTAATACTCATGTGAGAGATAGTAGTAATGCTCCTATGCACAACAACCATTTGAATGAGCGTTCATGTTAGGATCAGGATGGTATATCCGTTTAAGAGACATATATGGGTGGATAATGAATACGTGTGTGTTTGAATGAGTTGGAAAAGGAATTTTAATAGATAGCTCTACCATCTGGGCCACTATTTCTCAGTGTGAAATTAATTCATTTGCGTATGGAGTGCATCTAGGTATCTTTCATTCATTAAAATATTTTAATTGCTACATGGGTTATCTAGTTTCCTAACTCATGTGTAGAGAAAATAATTGTTTAGTATGTTTATAGGGTTTCTCATTAAATGGGTGATATCAAAGGGGGATAATTTCTCTCAATGGGCAGTTAGATTGTCGTCATATGTAGGATACTAGTTCCTCTTCATATGTTATCATCACCTATGTTACAACCTATAAGAACACGTGAGTTGATCAATAAAGAAGCTAGAGAGTGGTTTCATTTAGAAATTTATTAATCCCTAAAGCCACTTAATATAGACCATAAACCAAGTTATTCTAAACACCATTTGATATTCATTCTCATACTGTTCTTAAAGAAAAATTATGGTTATGATCAATAAAATACCAGTTCTATATGAAATAGCTACATAGTTGAGTTACTCCATTGTTTCTTGGAATACATTTTACTTGTCAACCTTCCATTTCCATCTATTGATGAGTGCAAGGAAGAGGAGGACCGAGCCTCTAGGAGACAAAGAACCATATTGTAAGACACCCAACCTCATAAGTACCTTTTTAGGGGATGGGGTATCAAAATTTCTCTTTTCCTCAACCATCTAAAAGCCTCTTCTCAAGGGCACCATCCTCTTCTTCTCGTCAAGATCTTTCCAATGACTATCACCATGCTCAAAACCGAGCTCTGGATCAAAATTTATGACCTTCCAAAGTTTTAGGCCTTCCTGGTCAATGTACACCACACTGCCACGTGGCATCCATGTGGCTCCATGTCACCTGTGTCATCCAACGTGGTACAAGTGCATCATAACACGTCACCCTCTAGTGCAGACCTGGATGTTGGCATGGACGCTAGCGTGGCATCTGCCACAAGGCCCTTCGGGACCCTCGGCTTATTGGTCCCCTGACCCTTCCACACACAACCATTTCTCCATGTGTTCTTCCGACAATCCAATATCCCATGGCATTGGCTCACCGGGGGACTAGGATATCATCCCATCAAGGTACCAGGATATTGGCCCCTGATTAAATCCATACTCACTCCAACTCCAGGCACCCGATCTGATATCTGAGTTGGCACCTTGGACATATGTCCCTACTATTCTCTGCCACCTAGTGCAACACATGGCCCTATTATTCTCTGCTACCTGGTGTGACACATGGACCTATTATTCTCTTCCACCTGGTGAGACACATGACCATGTCACCGCTTTCCATTTTGTGTGACACGTGGCCGTGTTACCACCTGCAAACTGGCTTGACACATGGCACTCTTGTCACAACACAGACCACTGCCTCAAAATGTTGAATCCTCTTTACACATGGCACAATATCCACCTGACACATGGACCAACCATCACGTGATAGGTGGAACGACATGGAAATACAAGTCATCACTAGGCATATTGTCTCTCCACTTAGGTGTTGACATATGTCCCCCTCCGATCACGGGTTAACAGAAAAGGCTGGAATCCTTCCCTGGATCCGTGTCCCACTGGGAATTGACATTTCAAGAATTTCCCAAACGAGATATATATACACGACAATCTTCTAGGGTCTATTACTTTGGCACCCCAAGTGTTAGCCTCCCTCTTGGGCTTAATACGAAGATCTATGACTAATATCATCCATCTCGTACATCCGACAATCGACACATTAAGGAGATTAAATGATGACACTCATCCAACAGGACCCCCACAACCCTTGGTTTCCTACTTGGTGCCTTTTCATTGGGTCGCGGGGAAGGGTCAGTCCCATCTCATACCCATTTTCCATGCACGTTGCTTGGATCCAACAATGGAGGTTCAGTGGGTGTTGACAGCGATCGACGATCGAGGTTGCATCACGACCCCCCTTGACCTGTCGAAATTTAACAAAGGGGTGGGTGCCACAACAAAAACCATTGATTTTCCTTCTACTAACATGTTATGTCGAACCAACAAGCGTCTACCACAATGGTACCAACTCACTTACCACTCACCTGTCACCTTGGCCACTGTTGCCACTGTGTACCTACCACCTGAAGTGAGACATGGCACTCATATCCCCATGAAACTCTGCCTCAAAATGTCAAATCATCCTAACACGTGGCATGATCACCACTTAACACGTAAACTATTGTGGGTATACACCTCATCACAAAGCATTTGGCTCGTCCATCCAGATGCTGACATTAGTCCACTGCACATTGGTTGGATGATGTCATTTAATGTCATCAACTCGTGTCTTCCACCACAAACAATTTTACAAGGAAGGACATAACCTTTCCCCATTGGGGTACTAGGTCACAGGGGCACCTACCCCGCGATCGTCTGCACCAACTGAATGCACCTCTGATCTCTCGATCTTCAGTACCTAGAAGCCTGTCTAGACCAGAATTTTTCCACCATCGGCCTGTCGACATACTGGCGCATTAGGGTACCGGGCTTCTTAACCACACCATGTATAAAAAAATTTCCTTGATAGTCCGAGGTCCGAATAACTCCTTACAACAGAGATCAATGGTGGAGATTTGTCCACCCTCAAATCCAATGGCTATAATCTAAGTGTGTGAGATCTAAGATTTTATGCCAAATAGGGACACACACTTGGGCTGCTAAAGAATCTATAGGTGACATGTAGCAACCTCTGGTTGCGATGGTTCCACATTGGCATCCCATGTCAGCGTGACATCACCTCGCTCTTCCTTTCATAGTACAAAAGGGGTTGGAACCAATGTTAAAACCTTAACCCCTAGGTATCGGCATTTGGCGAGTCCTATCACACTGAATTCCTTGGTACTCCGGGGTCCCGACATCCTGATCTCTCAATAATATCACTTCTACGAAGTCAATTGAACAACTATCGATCAACCTTCCCACTGATGAAATACTTGTTGTTTCCTCTTGGTATCTCAACATGGATTTTGGTGAAGATTTAATTCTAGACTTAGTAGATCCATAGTCCTTCGCTGCACCTTCTTGTAGGGGTTCTTCAATTGGCTTCCTCGACTCTGTAAATTCATTTACCATCGAGTCGTAAACCTGCTACTTGGCACTCAAAAGAGGATTCAAAGTCTTGCGACCTTTCCAATTTATCAAAGGGGAAAAACAAATGGTTATTGGCCTTCTATGGCCTCTCAATAAATTCATTTGACAGTGAAGGAGGGTTATATCACTTCAATTCACTCAGCATTTTACACTCAATTATTAACTTATAATTGTAGCTTCCTCTCACAGGAGACCCATTACAACGGTGGATATATCAATGTGCTCACATGAACCATAGAATCAAGTTCATTTTCTTTATCTTAGAACATTACAAGATGTTCATACTTAGTTGTGCAAGGCATGCACCATTCTTTCCATCCTACAGTCATTCAAATGCAAATATTCACCAATGAAATAAGCATCATTGCCATGATTGCATCACAAGTTACAACCATTCATTTCATTTACAAACATGCACATTTAAGAGAAATTACAAACAACAACAATTCATTTCACTCTACACACATAGCATACAATTACTTATTTGTATCAAATATTGTATCCAACTAACTAACTGTGGGTGTACACCTTTCCACGCAACCATAGGCTCATATGCATTCATTCTCAGCACTTTGGCCTCCCCCGTGCCAAGCCATGATACCACCAAGGAAATCTTTCTCAGGTTCTCGAGGCAATTTTGGTAAGAGAAGACCATTCTTCTTCACATTACCACTAGTAGAGAATCCCACACACCCACCTAGCTCATGCCTCTTCGAGGTTTATTAGATGCCCCTCGTGCATCAAGATCACAACCTCCTCAACTCAGGTCGAGTTCTTGGATTATTAGGCCAACTTGTACAACCATGCCTCCATGGTTTTCTCCTATTGCTTCCCTCACAACATTTCCTTTCCTACAAGTCTTTCTCTTAGACCAAGATTTCAGGTTTGTCTACCCTCAATAAAAATCAGAACCTCGAGCTCTTATTTTTCCTCTCCCCAACTCTCTTGCACGTTCTCCTCCTTTCATTTTCATACCTGCATGTGTCTTCTCTCTGTCTCCCATGAAGGTTCATGATTTGTCCTTCTTTCCTTCTATCAGAAGGAACTCATGGGGGTCAATCTAGGCTGCATAATTGGTACTATGTTATACCTTTGGCTGACTATTTCTGCTATCTTAGCCAAGTATTCCATGTTTCCATTCATTGGGGAGGTTGGTTGTTCTACTACCATCCCCTCTCATTAACTGATTTGTATTGAAATTAGGAAAGGAAATAACTTATTATTTCTAAATTGAATATCTCAACAAAGAGGCTTGGGTCATCTTAGCATAATGAACCCCCTCAATAGGTTCCCTCATTCTTTCCTCTGGTGATATTATGGCCAATACATTTTAAGGCTTCACCCATCAGTCAAATAGTTTGCATTTTCCAATCAATCAATAATACAGTTACAATGTTTATATGTCATGGCATGGGAATCATTAAACATGATTAATTACATACTAGGGAAACATGGGTATTACACATATGCACATCTCAAATATAGAATTAAGATAGAGTCCAAGAATTAAATTTTTGCACAAGTATCTGTGTTGGTGAAGTGAGTGAGCTATGAGCCCCTCAATTATGGAGCAAGTTTGAACCTAGGTTGTTTGCATGATGGTGCCCCATTCCAACTTCTAAACCACATCTCAATAGATAAACTAATTTTATTTTTAGTCATCATGTGTGTGTATGAGAGAGAGAGAGAGAGAGAGAGAGAGAGAATCTTTGGGACCCAAGGAAACCCAAATTATTCTTTACATTTGTGGATGACATCCATAGTAAACTCGACAATGTAGAATAATGCAACTAACTTGGGTGGACTTGAACCGAGTGTCTGTTTGAATAAAAATATCCAAATTCCCAACAACGTTAGTGACATCTAGTTCGAGCAAATAACATCCAAGCAACAATTGAAGTATCATTGTTAAAAGATACTAAAGAACAATGAGACCTTCATTTATCAATTCTTTTTTGCATGTTGATGCTTTTCCCTTTCAATTGTCAAGAAGTGACTACACCACTTTGGGTTTTGAATAGTTGGAATCTTGATTTCTCTCTATTACTTAACGACTCGATGATGTGAGGATTGATCTTTCCCTCCCTCAATTGTAAAATTATTTTCTATTTGTTGACATTTTTCCATTTGAACTTAGTCATATGCAAATTGATCTTTCCCTGATACAATTACAACCAACATCCTCAGAGTACTTTCATTTAAGAGATTCTAATAAACCTATGTTAATTTTTCAAGTGAATATGCACATATCAATGACCATGGAAACAAGCACTAACATGTCCTCTAAAGACATGGGAACAATTCTTAGACAAATATTTTATTTCTTATTTTCAACAACCACCATCATTGCACTAGTAGAGGGATGAGGCAAGGTACAAAAACCAATATATGATTCTCAATCACAACTTCATGTTTAAGTGTCAAAGTGACATCTTTAAATGTATCTTCTCATTTAAGTATCTACTTAGGCACACATAAGTAGGAATATTACACTTGAATGGTGCGAAGGTTTTCAAATTTTAATACACTCCTTATAATATTTAACTCTAGTTCTTCTTCTTTAAGATGGGCACACATTATAATGGTAATAAACTATTTTTTAATATGCACAAATGATTTCTTTATTTTTCCCTAATAATTTATCTTACAAATGGATTAAGTGGACAATGGATTGTATCCTTTTTTAAATATGAGGAGAACAAGATAATGTATATAGGTAACGGCTATATGAAAAAAGCCCATTAAATAAAGACATATGGTGTTGACTTGGTCTTCATTCATTAATTTCCATTGACGTGGGGATGGATGGAAGGCTGGGCACCCATAAAATAAAGAAAACATATAATTTAATCCTAAAAAGACATATGTTTTTGCCCTAGTCTTCATTCATTAATTTTACATCGACATGGGGTTGGATGGAAGGTTGGGCATGGGAGGAGAGGAGTATTGATTAATTTCCATCAAGGCAACGTTGTGCTGGATGAAGAGCAATTTGATCATTGTTTGTTGTGTTTTATGTGGGTTTCATTTTTTGGTTATCATTGGCTTTTGATTTTATGTTGCTTTGGTTGTTTTTTTTTTTAAATCATTTTCAATGATTTTATGCTACTTTTGTTGTTATTTTTAAATCATTTTCAACATGGCCATGTTGTTTTTTGGTCTGGTATTTTATTTTTACTATGTGATTTCTTATCTGTTCATTTCCCCTTGGGCTTAATCGATGGGAAATTAATCAAGCCCAAACAACCAAGTTGATGTAGATTCTACAGGGCAGTGAGAGCAGGAAGGAGGCTACGATAGTATGAGAATATGTATGTTTGAGTTGATTTTATCTCATTATATAATGTGTGTTTTTAAAGACAATGAAGATAAATTCGGTGGAGGAGATGTTGAATATCTGTGTGAAAGGGGCAGAGGGTGACTCTTATTTCAGTGTAAAACCCTCTGTTAACTGATTATGATCTCCGATTCTGATCTCTTTTAAGTATTACAGTGCATGTTTAATATATATCACGAATTTTTTTGTTATCTTTGAAAGATCTCTTATAAGTTTTTCGGATTTTGATTTTGTTGGGTTCAGTGGGTATGCACCTGTATATTCATTTTCTCACGGTGGAACTCGGCCATACGGCCTCCAGTTAGGGGTCACGATGGGTTTGTGGGTTCCCATGTTTTAAGATAAAAATGCGAGTGGGTTATTAGTAGATATTGGTCAGCCAACCTTTACTTTACGGATGCAATGTTAAGCATAGCAAGTGGTAATGCATTGTCTGATTTGACTAATTTTCTGCTACATAATTATGTGACTCATTTTATACTGCATAATTATATAACGTTTGTTTTTAAAATTTTGAGGTAATGTAGGTAAATGAAGGTGGAGAAGATGTTGAATATCTGTGTGAAAATGATAGACAGTGAGTCTTTCGTCATTTTCATTTCAAATACAATTAATTTCTCTTTAATATTTTTATAATGTATAACAATCTAGTTTTTAGTGTCCGTATTGTGAAAAAGAAGAAAAGTATGAAAAGGGCCTTATGAATGGAACTTTTCCTTGTCCATATTGTAAAAAGATTTTTACTTTAGTAGAAAATCAAGGTGACACTCATTGGGAAGTGAAAATAAAAGAATTAGAGAACCAACTAATTCATGATCAACAACACAACAAAAATTTACAATTTCAAGTTGGGTTGGAGCAAATGCTAAATAACCAAGAAGAGAGACAAAAACAAAATCTTGAGGGAAAATTACTAGAAAAAGACAAAGACATTTCTTACTGGAAAAAACATAACCAAAAGTTATTGGTACAAATAAACGAGTTAAACGATAAAAAGCAAAGGGATCAGAAGTTAGAACAAGATAATTGCGATATCATTAAGAAATTAATAGAGAAAGATGAAGATACTTTTCGTTTAAAGAACCATAATCAAAGCTTGGTTGAACAAATCAAGAAGTTAAAGAATGATAAGAAATTATCCGAAAAAGATGAAGAAACCTCTCGCTTAAGAATACTTAATCAACAATTGCTTGCACAAATTAAAAGTTTAAAGAATGAAATAACAAAAAAATTGGAATCAAAAAATGAAGACGACAAGTCAGGAAATAAGGAAGAACTTTTATGTTTAAGGCGACATAATCAAGAGTTACTTACCCAAATTAGAAAGCTAAAGCATGATAAGAAGTTTTTACAAGAAGATCTAGATCACAAAGAAACAATGACTAAATCAATTGAAATAGAGAACCTTCTAGTTCAAAAAATCCAAACCTTAGAGAAAGAAATAAACACCGATCCAATTGAATTACCAAAAACATAAAAAGTTGAAGAAAGATCCAATAAACAACATTCAGAAGAGATTTGAGTGCCTTATTGTCATCCCAATCACAAGAATCGTTACGACCAACAACAATGTCAAGAGGAATATAAACAATGTTCTTCTTACCAACAACTAAACTACAACATTGAAAAAGAACGAAGATAAAATAAAAAACTTCTATGGAAGCCTAAAATAATAAATCCTATCCGAACAATCAATCATTAAACAATTCCAATGAAAGTACATTTGGGATGGATCACTTCAAAAAAGATGCAACATATTACTTCAGGAATTTGAAGATTATATTGCTTTTTTTCGTCAAGTGTCGCAACTACAAAAACAAAAGATCATGAGAAGTCAGTTTGAGTTAGAACAAGAGATAGGTGCTTCTCTAATAAAGTCATTTCGAGTTAGAACAAGAGATAGGTGCTTCTCTAATAATGCTTTGAGGACAAAGTATTTTTACACTGAAGGAAATGTAACATATATATATATATATATACATATATATATATATATATAAAGTGATAATAATCATAAATAATAATAATAATACTAATAAATAGTTATTAATTGTCTAAGGGATGCATTCTTTCATGGATGGTCAACAAATGTGCCTTTAGGTTCTCTATATATTTTGGCACTCTCATTGTACATCTATTCATCATATATTATCTATTTTATCTCATTATATACATTCTTATTCAATATATTTTCTTGTCCAGTATAGATTACAATTATTTATTCCATTTATGATGGATGTTCGTCGTAAAAACCAGATTGGTTCTTTACAACAGGGCAGAAGACTGAGCCTCCAGGCGATAGAGAACCATATTCACATCTTAGAGACATAATTGAGATAGATTCTAGAAATTAAATTTTTTCACATGTATCTGTATTGGTGAAGCGAATGGGCTATGACTCCCTCAATTACAGATCAGATGGTATCAAAGCTAGTTGCATCCTTGACCGAGATACTGCTTCCAGAACTATGAAAAAATATTGCAGACCACAACATGGGAAAAACAAGCAAATATAAGTTGGAATACTTAAGGGCCAACAATGCCAAGCTTTGAGAAGAGAATGAGAGCTTGAAGGTGCAATTTAATATGTTTAACCAGAGGATGATGAAGATGGAGAAGCACATGGAGAAACTTACCAAATTGTTGCCATTGCTCGAGAAGAAATTTGAATAAGGCAAGGACTCCCTCGTGACAATGAAAATAGATTGGGACAAGCACATAGTGCAGCTTGTGTACCTTTGTGAGAAGGTCATCCAAATAGACAATTGGAAAGAGGACAGGTTTAGGCATGTGATGACGTAGCTACAACAAGATTTGGTAGAGAAGGAGAAGGCCTTGGCAAGGATTCAAGCAACTGTCTAAGAGCACAGAGGAGAAAGGAAACCTTCCATTATCACTGCAAATGCTAGCACCATGACAGAGGCCACCTTGGTAAGCTTACCTTCTGTAGACACCTCTAAAGAGGAACTCAAGGAATTTGAGAAGCATACTAGAGGTATTGGCTCTAAAATCCTAAAGGAAATGGGATATGATGGACAAGAGATATGGAAGAGGAGACAAGGCATCTTGAGACCCATTGTAGTCACACCCTTGGCCAAGCATGAAGGCCTAGGTTTTGATGGCAGAAGTAAAAACTTCATCACCATGAAGAAAACCAATTTCGTGAAGGCAATCGGCATGCTAAGTTAGCTTTCTCATTAGGAGGAGGAGGTGGAGAAATAGTGTGTGAAGGTGTTAGCTAACCACCTCATCCTTGTGGTAAATTGAAGGAAATCAACAATCAGGAGAGTTCCCAGATTAAGCCCACATGTGCACTCAGAGACAACAACAAGACAAGTAGCCAAAGCAAGAAGAAGAACAAGACCATGAGGTCTACGTCAAACAAGAAATTTATTGTTTATCACTGCTGCAAGAAAAGAGGCCATACCATAAACATTTGTTGGTATGCAGATACATGCTCACATTATATAAATAAAGGCCATTGTGAGGCAACCTTCTGGAAGAAGCAAGCCATGTTGTGCATGCCTAATTGTTCTCAGAAGTTGAATGGAAAGAATGTAGAAATTTTAACACAAATTATGTATTGTCTAGATTCTCCTGATCTAACAATTATATGCCACTATTAAATACAGAATTGCTTCTACTAATATTCTTGTAGAATTTAAAACATGATCACCAATTGCAATATCAAGAAGAAATATCAATCGCACATAACACATATGTTTACCGAGAAAGCATAAAGCTAAAAACCCCACTATCATATATTATGTATATCATGGATCATGAAACAATCTCATACAAAACTCTAATCTAAGAGCTCTCAGTAACCTACAATCGTCTCACATTGTCATACAAAAATCAACAAATACATGTGCCAATTCTCTGCGTCCAGACAACCTGCCTCCTCTACGCAATCCCTGAAATGCAATGGAAAACCTGCAAATGATTTGAACTCCTCTTGCCTAGGTTGTGCCATTCTCATGGGCACATCCACTGTGTGTGTGATTGCATGAGTGCACTTCACTCAAATTACAACTGATAGACAAACTGTCCCTTTCACCCGTTCTCTCAACTGGGTCTCCGCTGGATATGACATGCATGTAGTTAACAGTGGTAAATCTTCAGTTGCATGTGAGATCACTGATTGTGAATTAATTAATAATTAATTCACTGAACTCTCACTAGTGTAAGTTCA
>SNQJ01S0004254.1:126212-151014 GCA_010110895.2 Picea sitchensis
TATCTCATTATATACATTCTTATTCAATATATTTTCTTGTCCAGTATGGATTACAATTATTTATTCCATTTATGATGGATGTCCATCGTAAAAACCAGATTGGTTCTTTACAACGGGGCAGAACACTGAGCCTCCAGGTGATATAAAACCATATACACATCTTAGAGACAGAATTGAGATAGAGTCTAGAAATTAAATTTTTGCACATGTATCTGTGTTGGTGAAGCGAGTGGTCTATGACTCCCTCGATTATAGATCATATGGTATCAAAGCTAGTTGCATCCTTGGTCGATATACTACTTCCAGAACCGTGAAAAAATATTGCAGACCACAACATAGGAAAAAGAAGCAGAGATAAGTTGGAATACTTAAGGGCCAACAATGCCAAGCTTCGAGAAGAGAATGAGAGCTTGAAGGTGCAAGTTAAGATGTTTAACCAGAGGATGTCGAAGATGGAAAAGCACATGGAGACACTTACCAAATTGTTTCCATTGCTCAAGAAGAAATTTTAAGAAGGCCAGGACTCCCTCATAAAAATGAAAATAGATTGGGACAAGCACATAGTGCAGCTAGTGTACGTTTGTGAGAAGGTCAGCCAAATAGACAGCTGGCAAGAGGACAGGTTTAGGCATATGATGACGTAGCTGCAACAATATTTGGTAGAGAAGGAGAAGGCTTTGGCAAGGCTTCAAGCCACTGTCTAAGAGCACAGAGGAGAAAGGAAACCTTCCATTATCACTACAGATGCTAGCACCATGATGGAGGCCACCTTGGTAAGCTTACCTTCTGTATACACCTTTGAAGAGAAACTCAAGAAATTTGAGAAGCATACTAGGGGTATTGGCTCTAAAATCCTAAAGGAAATGGGCTATGATGGACAAGGGCTAGGGAAGAGGAGACAAGGCATATTGAGCCCCATTATAGTCACACCCTTGGCCAAGCATGAAGGCCTAGGTTTTGATGGAAGAAGTAAAAACTTCATCACCATGAAGAAAACCAAATTTGTGAAGGCAATCGACATGCTAGAGTTAGCTTGCTCATTAAGAAGAGGAGGAGCAATAGTGTGTGAAGGTGTTAGCTCACCACCTCATCCTTGTGGTAGATTGAAGGAAATAAACAACCAGGAGAGTTCCCAGATTAATCCCACACCTTCACTCAGAGACAAAAACAAGACAAGTAGCCAAAGAAAGAAGAAGAAAAATACCATGAGGTCTACGTCAAACAAGAAATTTCTTGTTTATCACTATTGTAAGAAAAGAGGCCATACCATAAACATTTTTTGGTATGCAGATACATGCTCACATTATAAAAATAAAGGCCATTGTGAGGCAACCTTCTAGAAGAATCAAGCCATGTTTTGCATGCCTAATTGTTCTCAGAAGTTGAATGGAAAGAAGGCTCCTCCAATACAACAACATACACAGAGGCACGTGGAGAGGAGGAGTATGGCAAGCAATCCTTTTAGGAACCACTTGAATTTTTCCCACCACTACAAGTTGAGAGGACACTGAGAAGTGAAGTGTTGGATACTTCACTCAGAGCTTCACCCCATAATCCACATTGTCGGGAAAAGAGTGTGGAGAGAAAAGAGTACAGGAGGTGAAGAGCTACCCGCATCTCCAATTCAAGGATAATATGTTGTCCAAGGGGAGATAGCAACACCAAAGGTGTACATCACTATTAAAGAGGACAACAAGTGGATGCCAACCACTAGGGCAATAACATTCCAATTGCTACCTACAATTTTCCAACACAAGTTTTCCTTCTTGAAGATGTGCTAGAGATTAATGCATGGGGTTAATAACCTTGGAGGGAGGAGTTCATGAGAAATCCATGATGTGCCTTACAAGCATGTGTAGGCACCATAGAGTTGTTTTCATGTCACAAAACAATTGATCCTAGCAGAGGAATGCAACCACATTTGAGGAGTTATATGTGATGGTAGCATGCTGGTGTCACCATGAACAAAACAATATTCGACTTGGCTTCATTGGTATCTGAGACAGATTGTCTCCAAGTCAGAAAGGGAGATGGGAATGAGTGTTGAGTCTAGAGTTTGGATTCAAAGATTGTTCAAAGTTGAGACTCATTGAGAAGAATGTTGCACTACGGGAGCAAGCGAGCCAATACGAAAGCCAGAGCCAGAGTTAGAGTTGTAGCTAGGAGCCAATGTCAGAGCCATGTTCCATAGATGTAGACAACGTTGATCCAGATTGGTTTCTTAGAGCTTTTGGGGACCAAAAATCCTCTCAATGGGGAGGCGTGATCCGATATAAATATGGACTGAAGAATGGACAAGACTCAGTACCTGCAAAACAATTGACAATTAATAAACATCATGAAATCCATGTAAAACAATGCAAGTTAACATGGAATAAGCCAAATAACCATGTAAATGAAAATTTGAAGAAAATAATTAAATGGACAAAGAAATAGATAGGAGAGAAGGCTAAGGAATGGGAAATGAAGAGCCAAGTTNCTCCACCATTATCGCTCCTCAGAGCCTTCACTTGCTTCCCCAACTCTTTCTCCACCAATGCTTTAAACTTACAGAACTTTGAGAATGTTTGATCCTTCTTCTGCATGAAGAAGATCCAACATTTACGAGAAAATTCATCAACAAAAATAATATAATACCTATGTTTTGTTGTTGAAGCAACCGAGAATGACCCACACACATCTTTTTGAACTCTCTCCAGGATCACCGAAGCACGGTTCTCCTTTTCATGAAAGGTGGACTTTACATACTTCCCCATGGTGCAATGCTTTCACTAATCTAACTCAGCAAGTGTTCCCATTGGAATTCCAGTAGATATTTGTTGCATGATCTTCAAGGATCCATGATGAATATGGCCCAATCGCCTGTTCCATAATTCAACCTCATCCTGGCTCACCACTTTTTCTTCCTTGCCCATCATGGAAGCGCAACCATCTACCTCCATCATGTGGAGATTCTTAACTCGAATCCCTAACCTCTTGACTTGACTCGTTGTTTTATGTCACAGAAAAGATTTTCCACCACTGAAAACAACGTCATAGCCTTTGTCCTCCAACATTGCGACTGAGACCAAGTTTTTCTTCAGACCTGGAACATGCACAACATTTCAATTGAAATGGTTTACATGAATCCCTCTGAAAGGTAATGGTACCAATGCCAGTCGCACTATATCGTCTATCATCTCCCATCTCTATATGCATTTTGATATCTCTCTCCTCCAAGTCACTGAAAAACTCCTTATCTCCCGTCATGTGGAAGGAAGCGCCACTATCCAAATACCACACATATCCCGATGTACTTGAAGCCATGCATGCAATCAAAGAGAAGTCAAGTTCAAATTGCAAGGCAAGGGCCTCACCAGCTGCAACTCCAACAACCTTCTTGTTCCTCTTCTTCTGTGGATAGTTAGTAGCGAGATGCCCATATTCGTGACAGTGAAAACACTTCACTTTGGACAAATCCATCTTCTTGCCTTTAGACTCAGATTTTGAATGGAATTTATTCCCCTTCCCTTTCCTTGCCTTGAAATCCAAAGAAAAATCCTCTTCATCATCATGCTTTGATGAAGAGCATTCTCTGGTGTTCCTCCTGAACTCCTCCTGCACTAGATCCAATCATATTTGTTCCCAATCGGGCAATTTTTCCCTTCCATTGACAGAGTCTTGATAACTGTGCCAACTCTTGGGAAGTCCTAGGAGAGCCAAGCTCACCAAATCATCATTAGACACTGTTATTCACACACTCCCCAGCTCATCCCGACATTAGACAAACTTCGTGAGATATTTTGGAATGGAGTCTCCCTTCTCCATCTTGATCTTCCTGAGTTTATCTTTGAGAGCCAATTTCCTATGGTCGTTGTTGTTTTGGAATAGATCCGTCAAAGTCTTCCACATTGCATGTGGTGTGGCTTTCCCATAGAGGCTTGAGACAATGTGGTCTTGTACTCCCTCCAACAGAATCCTCCTCACCTTTTCCACTTTATTTTTCCATGCATCAAGATTTGCAGTGTCTGCAACATCTGGCTTAGGAACATCTTTGTCAATGAATTCCTTCAAGCCATTGTCTTCAAGTACTGCCTCCATCTTGTCCTTCCAATCAATGTAGTTCGAGCTTCCCTCTAGTGCATACTCTAACCTCAAGACATTGAAATCCATTTCGATCTTGAATCAGATGTAGCACCAAGAAAGTCTTTCTGCAAATTCAAATTCTATCCAATCACAAACTCAGCTTCTGCAATCTCCTTTGCTCTGATACCATGTAGAAATTTGAATACAAATTATGTATTTCCTGGATTCCCCTGATCTAACAATTATATGCCACTGTTAAATACATAATCACTTCTACTAATATTCTTGTGGAATTTAAAACACGATCGCCAATTGCAATATCAAGAAGAAAGATCAATCGCACATAACATAGATGTTTTACCAGGCAATTGCAATATTTGAGACCGGGCACATAACATAACTTTGGTGGGCTTGAACCGAGTGTCTATTTGCATAAAAATTTCCAAATTCTCCAACAATGTTAGTGATAACTAGTTCGAGAAAATAACATCCAAGCAACAATTGAAGTATCATTGTCAAAAGATACTAAAGAACAATGCGACCTTCATTTATCAATGCTCTTTTGCATGTTGATGTTTTTCCCTTTCAATTGTCAATAAGTGACTACACCACTTTAGGTTTTGAATAGTTGGAATCTCGATTTCTCTCTATTACTTAATGACCCGGTGATGTGATGACTGATCTTTCCCTCCCTCAATTGCAAAATTATTTTCTATCTGTTGACATTTTGTCATTTGAGCTAGACACAAGTAACTATACCACTTGGGATTTGAATAGTTGAAACCTCGACTTCTTTATATTTCCCAACAACTTAGTCATATGCAAATTGATCTTTCCCTGATACAATTACAACCAACATCCTCAGAGTACTTTCATTTAAGAGATTCTAATAAACCTATATTAATTTTTCAAGTGAATATGCACATATCAATGACCATAGAAACAAGCACTAACATGTCCTCTAAAGACATGGAAACAACGCTTAGACAAATATTTTATTTCTTATTTTCAACAACCACCATCGTTGCACTAGTAGAGGGATGAGGCAAGGTACAAAAACCAATATATGATTCTCAATCACAACTTCATGTTTAAGTGTCAAAGTGACATCTTTAAATGTATCTTCTCATTTAAATATCATTTAAGTATCTACTTAGGCACACATGAGTAGGACATGAGTAGGGATATTACACTTGAATGATGCAAAAGTTTTCAAGTTTTAATACACTCCTTATAATATTTAACTCTAATTCTTCTTCTTTAAGATGGGCACACATTATAATGGTAATAACCTATTTTTTAATATGCACAAATGATTTATTTATTTTTCCCTAATAATTTATCTTACAAATGGCTTAAGTGGACGATGGATCATATCCTTTTTCAAATATGAGGAGAACAAGATAATGTATATAGGTAATGGTTATATGAAAAAAACCCATAAAATAAAGACATATGTTTTTGACCTGGTCTTCATTCATTAATCTCCATCGACATGGGGATTGATGGAAGGCTGGGCGCCCATAAAATAAAGAAAACGTATAATTTAATACTAAAAAGAGATATGTTGTTGCCCTAGTCTTCATTCATTAATTTTCCATTGACGTGGGGTTGGATGGAAGGTTGGGCGTGGGGAGCATTGATTAATTTCTATTGAGGTCAGGTTGGACGGAGGGCTGGACGCAGAGAAGTTTGATCATTATTTGTTGTGTTTTATGTGGTTTCATTTTTTTTTTATTGTCATTGACTTTTGATTTTATGCTGCTTTGATTGTTATTTTTTTTAAAGCATTTTCAATAATTATATGTTGCTTTGGTTATTATTTTTAAAGCATTTTCAGCGCAGTCATGCTGTTGGTCTGGTATTTTATTTTTACTGCGTGCTTTCTTATCTATTCATCTCCCCTTGGGCTTAATCGGTGGGAAATTAAGCAAGCCCAAACAACCAAGTTGATGTAGATTCTAGCAGTATGTATGTATGAATTGATTTTATCTCATTTTCTGTCTATTAGATAAATATATAAAATGAGATAAAATCAACTCATACATACATGTGTGTTTTTAAAGACAATGCAAATAAATTCGGTGGAGGAGCTATTGAATATCTGTGTGAAAGGGGCATAGGGTGACTCTTCTTTCGGTGTAAAATCCTGTCTTAACCGATTCTGATCTCTTTTAAGTATTACAGTGCATGTTTAATATATATCACGATTTTTTTTGTTATCTTTGAAAGATCTCTTATAAGTTTTTTGGATTTTGATTTTGTTGGGTTCAGTGGGTATGCATCTGTATGTTCATTTTCTCGCGGCGGAACTCGGCCATACGGCCTACAGTTAGGGGTCGCAACAGACCTGTATGTTCATTTTCTAGCGACGGAACTCGGCCATACGGCCTCTAGTTAGGGGTCGCGACGGGTTTGTGGGTGCCCATGTTTTAAGATACAAATGCGAGCGGGCTATTAGTAGATATTGGTAAGCCAGCCTTTACTTTACGGATGCAATGTTAAGCATAGCGAGTGGTAATGCATGGTTTGATTTGACTAATTTTCTGCTGCATAATTATGTGACTCATTTTATACTGCATAATTATATAACGTTTGTTTTTAAAAATTTGAGGTAATGCAGGTAAATGAAGGTGGAGAAGATGTTGAATATCTGTGTGAAAATGGTATACAGTGAGTCGTTCGTCATTTTCATTTCAAATACAATTAATTTTTCTTTAATATTTTTATAATGTATTACAGTCTGGTTTTTAATGTTTCTCATAAGATATTTTTTTCTTTTGTTGGGTTTAATGGGCGGGAAATCAAGGCAGTTTCAGATAGCTTAACTGATGTAAATTCCAGAGGTGCAATCGCAACAAATATGTATGGTTTAATCTATTTCATTTTCTTATATAGTGTCTATTTTTTTAAATTTAGAGGTAATGTAAGTAAATAAATAGTGTGTGTTTTTTAAAATTTGGAGGTAATGTAGGTAAAGAAAGGTGGAGGAGTTGTTGAATAATCTTTGAGTGAGAGGGACAGAGTGAGCCTTCTCTTGGTACAAATCCTATGAATAATAGTTCTCTCTTGGTTCAAATCCTATGTAATTATTCTTATTTGGAATACAATTGATTTGCTCCCTTTTCTTCTGTCTAGGGTTTATGATTTTTGGAATCTCTTTAGTATTTACTATTTTTATAATATGTTACAGTTTATGCTTATTATTTCTGATGATATTTTTGTTACTTTTGAATTTTTTTTTTATTTTGATCTTGTTGGGTTTAATGAGTTGTGTAATCAAGGTACTTGCCTTGAAGACTAAGAAGGTATGTATGGTTTAATTTAATTCATTTTCTGCTATATAATGTGTTTTTTTTAATTTAAAGGCAATGCAGGGAAATGATGGTAGAGGTAAGTGGAGCGTTGTTGAATATCTTTATGTGACAAGGGCAAAGAGTGAGTCCTTTTTGGTGTAAACCCCATGTAATCCTCTTCATTTCAATTACAATTGTTCTCCTCCCTATCTATTTAGGTTTTAAGAGTTTTGGTCTTTGCATAAGATTAACTTCAACATATAATATTTGGCTTCTTTTTAATATTTTTTTATAACAATCTATGTTTAATATTTCTCATGAGATTTTTGGTGTTTTTAAAAGATTTTTCATAAGATTTTTTGGTTTTCTTTTTGTTGCGTTTAGTGGGAGGGGACACTAAGGTAGAACCAAATAGTCTAGTTGATGTTGATTCCATTGGTGCAGTGAGTAAAGGGGATGGGTAAGGAGAAGGTATGTATGGTTGAGGTAACTTATTTTTTGCTACATAATTATATAATGTGTGTTAAAGGTAAGTGAAGTGTTGTTGAATATTTGTGTGTTAGAGGGGCACATGGTTTTTGTGTGAGGAGCATAGGGTGAATTATTTTTGGGTGCTAAACCCATGTAATATTCATTTTTTAAGATGCAATTGTTCTCTTCTCTCCTTACCCATTGAGGGTTTACGATTTTTGGTCTTTGCATAAGATGTATTCCTTAAGGTTTTTGGTGTTTACGATTTTTGGTCTTTGCATAAGATGTATTGCTTAAGGTTTTTGGTGTCTATTTCATATTTGTTTATAATATATCATAGTCTATATTTAATATTTTTCATGAGATTTTTGGTGTCTTTTAAAGATTTCTCATAAAAAAAATTGATTTTTTTTATTGGGTTTAGTGGGTGGGGATATTATGGAAAGTCGAAAAAACCCAACTAATGTAGATTTCGTACGTGCAGTGGGCATAGGTGAAGGCTAAGGACGAGGTAAGTTTGGTTTAATTTAACTTATTTTTTGCTACATTTTTTTCCCTGAAAAAAAATTGTAAGTTGTATTCAGGGAGAGAAATTTGTATTATGTGTATGCACATTTGTATTTTGAGCCATGTTGTGGATTGCTTCTGTTAGATTTTAGGGAAAATATAAGACAGTGACATTATTTTATTTTATGTTCACTAATACAATTTTAGATCAACACATTAAACCAAGATAGAAACAGATCTATATGCATGAAATTAAAATTCTGAACATAAGCAAATTTCCTAAGTGCAGGAAACCAAATCTTAGCTTACCTTTAGCCAATGAAGAATGTGTACATGTCAAATTTAGATGTATGCATCTGTAAGTATGCTCAGATGAAGTTCTGGTTCATATATCAAACCTCTAGGCTTTGATCTCTGTCAAGAGAACTGTGGGACATTTTTTCCATGGGCAGTAAAACCCCAATGGAAACAATAATAAATCAAAGTCATAAAGGAAAATAACCCCAATGAGAAAACCTCCAATAAACAGTAATAGCACAACAAGGAAATCAAATCACAAGAAAACCCTATGATCTGAAAACATGAGTCAAACCCATCATCAAGCAAACGCAAACTCAGATCTGGAGATACAAGAGGCTCCATAAACAAATAAAATCAGATATAGAAGTACAAGAGGCTCCATAAACAAACTAACTCAGATATGGTAGTACAAGAGGCTCCATAAACATACTAACTCAGATCTAGTAGTACAAGAGAAACTAACTCAAATATGGTAGTACAAGAGGCTCTACAAACAAACTAACTCGGATCTGGTAGTACAAGAGGATCCACCAACAAACTAACTCAGATCTGGTAGTACAAGAGAAACTAACTCAGATCTAGTCGTACAAGAGGCTCTACAAACTAACTAACTCAGATCTGGTAGTACAAGAGGCTCCACAACAAACTAACTTAGATCTGGTAGTACAAGAGGCTCTACAAACAAACTAACTCAGATCTGAAAGTACAAGTGGCTCCTCAAGCAAATACAAGATCAGATCTGAAAGAACAATGGGTCCATAAGAAAAATAAACTTAGATATGAAATACCAATGTCTCCACAAGCAAACAAAACTGAGATATGGAAGTATCAAAGTCAAACCCTCCATAATCAAAAGCAAAGTCTCAGTTCAAGAATAACTGGACAACAAGTGTCAACCTCAAGAAAAAATTTCCACAGATATGGACAGCATACTCTCCCCAAGATAAAAGGAAAACCCTTCATAGAAAAGAACAACAAGAAGACCCCACGGGGACTTTAGTTCAACACACGGTAGCTAGGGGAGAGGTCATGGCTACAGGTTGTCTAAGATAGATAGGCTGCAACTCTCCATGCAGTTCTGGTAGTCAAGTAGAAGAGGGGGCTCCAAAACCAAGGAGAAGCTGTCAGCCAGCTCCAAGACCAACCAACATATGAAACTGATACCCAAGAGGGAGGCCACATCAACAAGAGAAAGTAGACGCAACAAAGAGAGAGAGGAGAGAGTGTGAGTGTGGAATGAATGAACAAAAAGGAAAAGGGTAGGGTTTAATTTATAGTTAGGGAGAGGGGTTAGGGTAAATAGAATTATAATTAATTTTTGACATTTAATTAATATAAATATTAATTAATATTTCAATGAATATTTAATTCAAACCCTAATTACATATAAAACCCTAATCCCATAAATAAAATCCCCATCACATAAAACAAGAGTCAAGGCAAACAACAACGGGTTACCTTTTAATACAAAGTCAAGGAGAGTTACATAATGGAAAAACATGTCCACATAAGTCTCATAGTGACCTATAAACTTTATCATCACTACATAAGGGGGTACCTCAACAATGTGATCAAGTCCATCTTCATAGACACTCCTAGATACATCCCAAGAGAGAAGAAGAGGATCACATATCAACACATCTTGGTATTACACCAAGATTTACCTGGTCAGGAACCAGGTTGCCCCATAACACATCTATGGGCCCTAGAACACATCTAGGGTCTTATCCACCAAGGTACAAGACCAAGGATCAACCCATTCATCAATCAAGGGTTCCCTGGAACACATCTAGGGACTTATGTCAACCACCAAGGAATATATCCAAGGATCAATCCAAGCACTGGGCAAGGATTCCCTGGACCACATCCAGGGGCCCTAGACACATCTAGGGACTTATTGCTTGGTCCAAGACCAAGAACCCAGTAATCTACTGGGGGCCCTCACAAGGGTCTTGTTGCTTGGTTCTAGATCAAGAACCCCAGTCATCTACCAGGGGCCCTCATAAGGGTCTTTTTCCATGGAACTCACTACTTGGTCTCATACCAAGAAACCCCAGGAGTGTGCTGGGGGCCCTAGTCTACAACTAGGGTATTTTCCATCCTCAGGAGAATGGCTCTTGCAACTGCATTAATTTCAACACTCCCTCTCAACAAGAGAGGCATTCTCAGCAACACCAAGCTTGTCTCGAAAGTACACATACTTCATCAATGACAAAGGCTTGGTCAAAATATTTTTGTTTTGTTCAGCCATCAGAATATACTGAATACTGAGAATGTTCTTCTGCACTATGTCCCAAACATAGTGATATCTCATCTCAAATGTGTTTTTTCATAGAAACACAGGAATCACGGAGAGCTTTACACAGCTCTGGTTATCACAGTGGATTACGATGGGTTCCAACTCAGCACTAAACAAATATGAGAGTAGCTTTCTGAGCTACATTGCTTCTATAAGTAGCAATGTATTCTTTCCAAAGTTACCAAAACCGGACCGGTCATTGAACTGGTCGACCCCAAAAACCAGAATCGGGAAAAAAACGAAAAAAAAAAACGGATCAAAAAATCGGTCACTAAAAATACATAAAATATTCAAATTTTGAAAAAAAATACATATTCATGTGCATCCATGTGAATCCAAACCATTATACACAAATTTGCAAAGTTTCTCATATATATTCATGTGCATCCATGTGAATCCAGATTCCAAGCCATTATACACAATTTTGCAAATTTTTTCATATATATATAACAAGTAATAGTGTATAAAACCAAAATAGCACTAAGAGTAAGTGCACTCCATGAGTCCATACTCCGTGGTCATATGAATATCCGAATCAAAATACATCATCAAAAAGGCTCTAAATGGCCTATAAAGTCCAAAAATAACTCTAGAGTCTAGGCTAGACTCTAAAGAGTAGAGTCTACACAATCTAATAATTTGAATCTGCATACTGAAAGGAAGACTCGGAGGACTCAGACTCTGACTCGGACTCAGATTCATCATCTACATCCTCAACATGAGTAGACTCAATAGGGGGATTCTGAGCCTGGCTTGATTCCCCTGGTCTAGAAGGCAAAGATACAGGTGGAACATCAGTGCACACATTCTCTTGATGTGGCTCGGGATCCAAATCCATCCAGGAGAGGTCTTCATTATCAAAATCTATTGGTTGAGTCTCCACAACCCAATCTGATGAGGGATCAACATCATCCAAGAATATGTTGTTGGATTCAGGGCTCTTGTTCATCAATTGGTTGTGCCTCAACCTAAGGTTATACTGAACAAATACCATATCATTCAACCATTTTTGCTCTAAACAGTTTCTCTTCTTGGTGTGTATTATAACCCTATAATTTATAGGATCCACTGGTGATTGAAATGTTATTCCTTTATTGTGTTTGGTTGCCAAATAATTTTCCATTCTGTAAATAATTTGAGAAAAAGAAAGAAAAAGAAAAAGAAAAGGAAAAGAAAATGAGAAAAAATAAAAGAGGGCATAAAAGAAATTGAATAAATCCCCATGCAATAACAATGACTTGGTCCATACAGTTTAAGCATGGCCAAGTCCTTTTAAATTGATGTTGATAGGATTAGTGAATAAGCTTGGCTAAACTGTTTAATCTTAGCAAAGCAGATTAGGTTAGCTAGTGAATAAATTTGACCAAACTGCCTAATCTTGGTCAAATAACCCTAGGATAGAGTAATTTCTTAGTCCAATAGTTTAATCTGGGCTAAATGTCATAGGCAAGTAGGTTAGAGCATAGGTTAGTTGGATTTATCTCAATAAAACATGCATAATGATCAATGTTGAACCATATCTTTGATGTTTGAAAGTTGGATGTCTAACCCCCATGGTAATAAAAGTAGGGAAAGATGGGAAAACCCACATAAAGCACTTGTCCTAAGTTTTCGGAGCAAATATGATTTTGCGCTGACTAATTAAAGAAAGTGCACAAATGAACGACTGAGGTGTTGGTGCTCAGATCTACGATCAACAAGCTTTTCCGGACCCCCCTGACCGTTCTACCTTTAACGGTGGGGAGAGGGGGGGTCTGGAATTATGGGTAACAAAGGCGTGCATCTTAACGGCTAAGGAATTGGCACCCATATCCATGGTTGATATTAAATTCCGGACCCNCGTTGCGCTCAGATATACGGTCCAACGGCAGGTGCACTGATGGACGGCTGATGGTATTTTTCGGACCCCCCCGACCAGTCTGCTTTTAATGGTGAGGGGGGTCTTGAATGGAATGGTTTTCTGGAAGGCCCCCTCCTCTAATGTGGCAAGAATCTATTGCTCCAGACTCCTACCACTTACCATAAACCATTTTTCCACTTACCATTTACCATTTTTTCTGACATACCCCCGCAGCCCTGTGACATCACTTTCCACTATCTTCTCCTAATGGTCACGTCTCATAACTCTGTCAGTCCATTTCCCTTGTTCACCCATCACAAGTCCCTTCACCATGGTCGGTCCCTAATAAACACCCTCCACATCACCCGATCGTACTCATCACTCATTTTTACCTGCCATCACGCTCCAAATGACCCATTAGCCATTTATTACAAGCTAACTTATCCGTTAGCCTGTTAATATGTCCCCCGTGCCCAACGGTTATCCATTTTCTCAAAACTAACCCTTCTCCTTCATTCGTCCATTGCTTATCTTATCCTCACACTAGAAAAAAATTCCTTGTCTTCTCTTCGATTCAGTCAGCAGCCCAAAACCACATCCATTCCCACTAACGTTTTTGTTTGAATTGCAGGTACTTTTCACAGTGATGGCACCAAAATCCAAGAAAGCAGAAGCTGAGGGAAATCCTTTCCTCCCACCTCATGTCAACCTCGACAGGATCCCATTGGTCGACAAAGGTCACCTGATCTCAGACACAAGGTGCGAATTTGACTTCGTGGATTTGCAGACGTGGCTCAAAGACACTTTCTTAGATCAGAGCGATGAAATTGGGCTCTAAGAGTCCAACCTTCCTCTATATCTTTTCCCCCAGGTCCATCATTTCCCTGAATTTTCCCTCAAATGCCAAGCTCATTACCTCCCCAACCAGAGAACCATAGTCTCGTCATCGGGAGAAACTATGTTCTTCATCACACCAGAGACCATTGATCAGATGATGCAGATACCCAGAACTGAAACCACCTCCCCTTTTAATCTTGAAATCATAACAGAGTTATACCAAAAACTATCTTTTCCTCGGAGAGCCCAGATTTTTGAGCTTTTCCTCCCACAGGATGCTCAGCTCCCCAAGTCAAATCCCCCGTATCCTTCCTCCCTGTTCTTAGAGAAGGGAAACCAAGTCATTTCATCACTCTATTCTCTGCTTGGTTATTTTTTAGATGAATGGGTGGATGAACCTATATTGGGTTTCTGTCCATTTTCTCTATAGAGGAAGGGCCCACCACAGCACTTTAACTACAGCAGCTTTCAAATTTCACCACAGAGGGCATGTTCCGATATTACTCCATACTGTCTTACATGTTCACTTTCTTTCAAGTGGACATGTTCCCGTTCTCAATGCAGAAAATGGACAAGAATGGGAAGCCACAGGTGATAACATCTTGTACTTTGTTTCTCAGATGGAATTCCACAGAGTTCAGTTTCAAACAGTTTATCGAGCAGTTTTACCACCCAGTGGTGAGCATGCTCAGTGGCAGACCAGAACCAAGAATAAATGAGGAGATTCATAGGATCTTACACCTCTCAGACCTTGTAAAAACTATATATTGGTATCTTTACCAAAATCACACCGAAATCAGAGTATATGGATGCGAGTTAGCTCCATACAAACTGCCCAAGTATTTACCTGTGATGATATTTTCCCTGGAATACATAAGACAAATGATAAACTCAGATGACATTCACTTTGTGTCTCTGAAGAAGAAACAAAAGATTAGAATTAAAGGGAAAATAGGGTCTTTTATCTACAATAGCCGAGGCGCCGGGGAAGAGGCAGACAAACTTTTGAAATAAATGAAGTTTGAAATTAGTTTCCTATGGCACTATGATCCGTGCAGGATAATTTCATAGATGAGGGTTAAGAATAAAAATGTTCCATATGTTCATATACCCAAGCCCGAGATAGAAAGGTTTGTGAATCAAATGGAGTGGGAGTTGAACACTCTGGAAGAGATAGAACAGTAGGACCCTTCAGTTACTATCTCACAAATGGCCACACCATAGGCGATAAAGGATAAAAGACCCAGGAAGGATACTTCACCTTCTGTCACCGAAGTCTCGGCTGAAGATTTCCAATTACATACCAAAAGCCCAAAATTCAGTCATACAACTGACTCGGTTGGTGAAAAGGTAACCCAATCCACTACGACTATGAAAGGTGATCAGTCACCTCTTATCACAAGTGGCAAGCAAATCATGTCTATAGTTTCATCCAAGAAGTCGACGGATACTTCACTAGTTGACCAGCCGAATAAAGGAGGACCAAAGTTGAGTATTTTTTAGAAATATGACCAGATCCAGAAGAGGAATCAGACGCTAACCAGCAGTACTTATGCTCAATTTTGGAAACAGACATCAACGACACATCACATACTGTTGTCTGCATTTGATACAGAGAAGAGTAGAATGTACATGGCTTTTCTGCAGGCACAGGTGCCCGACCGAAAGGCAATTACTGATTACAAAAGAGAAACGTTTGAGTTCCACACCAGAGATGTGCACCCGGCCGATCAAATGGATCTGCACAGCCAAACTGGAGAAATGGTTTTCTCCACTTTGCCAAATTCTTCTACTATGGCTGCTAAACTACAAGTCTCTTTGAGAAATGTTTAGACACAACTAAAGTTAGAAAAGATATCATCCTTTGCAAAGGATAACAGAATTAAAACGTTGGAAGAATTGGTCCTCAAGATCGGGTATAACCCCTCGAATGTGAAAGCAGTCGAGGAGATGCTAAAAAAGAAAAATGTTGATATAGCATCTATGAGGAAACAGTTGAAACTTCCACCAATGGAAGATGCACAGACAAAGGAGATAGATGAGACAGAAGGTGAGAAGGACGAGATGCTCAAGTTGATCATGGAGAAGAACGCACAGTTGAAAGAGATGGAAGCAGAACTAGAAAGGTTAATGAAGGAGAAGGAACAATCCACGCCTATGGAGGTCATTCCTTTGAGCACGGTTCCACTCACAGGAATAAGCACGACATCTATAGAAGAAACCCCCTTAGCATAAACTCCCTTAAAAAATCCACTGACAGCTCTGGAAAAGACAGTAGAACTAGCAAAATCCATGGGGGAGATGAACTTGCAAGAGACAGAAATTAGCAGACTTAAAAAGGAGGTTGAGGACCTTCAGGAACTTAAGTCTTCTTACCAAACCAGCTACTCGATGGAGAAACAAACATCAAACAAGCTCAAACAAGAATTGCAGCAGCTTCAAAAGCAAACAGTGGCAGGCAAGACACTTGTTGAGTCCAAGGAAAATATCTGGATGGATATCTCCAAATCCATAAATGAAATATGGCCTATGTTGCAAATCATGTTTGAGAAAAATGAACTAGTACAAAGGAGAAGGTAGGCTATTGAGAAAATAAGAGGAGAATTGGGAGAAATGCCCACAAAAGCCACTGAGATCATTAAATTCTTGAATTCCAAAACCAGGGAAGAGTTAGAGGATTTGAAGATTGAATATAGGATGGAAACCATCCTTGAATTCAAGAGGGTTCTGACCAAGAGAGGACTAATGCTATAGTTGGAAGAGAAAGTCCAGACTATGGACACAGGAGTGAAAATATTTTTCGGCAAAATCAAAGCTCTGCAGAAGAAAGGACTGCCTAGATTAAGGGTCCTAAATGAAAAGTTGATGACCCTTCCTGATTATAAACAGAAGCCGGCCACAGTAGCCAAAGATAGTTTGAAATTTTTGGGAATATAGGGCAGCATAACGGGCAAGGCGTTCTTAGAAACTTTGCAGCCAGACATCAGCATACAGCACGAGATCTGGTATATTTTTATCATCAAGCCAACTTTTGCCAAGTACACAGAGATGGATGAAATATACCGAAGATTACTCAAAGTCATCATTCCCAGTCATCTACGATGGAAAGAGCTATGCAATCTGATCGAGTAGGAGATGAGGTGTCCAAGTCTAGTCAGCATCCGATCAGACGAAGTTGTACAGATGACTCACCAACAGTTTTCCCCAGGAATCAGCATGAAGATTTCAACACATCATCAACAATTCCTGAATTTTTGTATCTTGTTGAGTTAGTTAGCTAAATTTAGAATCTGCCACGTCCTCATATTTGATGACAGGATCGTATGTAATTTCTGATTATAAATACTTCGAACTTTGAAGTACCAAGGGTTGATCTTTACGCCATGTAAGCTTTAAAGACTGTAATTGTTTATCAAGAGATCTTCCAGTAATACAAGGGATGTTTCACAGGATTCTCGCGTGTTATTCATTGGTGATGTTTATTTTTCTGTGTTAAATGTTTTTCTCGCTCAATTGTCATATTTGTTTCTGATCTGATCTTTTAAAAGTAGCGCATGTTGCAGGATTTATCTTTGTATACCCTGTTTGACTTTAAAGATCTTAATGTTTATCTTCTGATGTTATAGTGAAGAAATTCTTAAATCCTTCTTTACTTTAATTGATATTCTCATCTTCTCTGTTATCCATCATTTTACTACTAAAGAATCCAATGAATGCATTGTCTTTCCCTATGAAATGAATCTTTTAGTTCCTGTTTAGATATTTATCCTTATAATACAGACCCCATAGCCCAATGGATGCGTAAACCCTATTTCAGCCAACTTTACAAAAAAAAAAACCATTCAATCTTATTCTACTTAACTAGCCTAATATATCAATGTTAAAACATATCTAAATCTTACAGAGAGATCCCTCTCTGAAACTGGTAGGGCTATATTCCAGTTTCGAAGTGGTTGGATAAAGTTATCTCTGGCAAATATCTTCTACCCTGACAACCTCTGGGAATTTACAGAGCGATAACATAGTGGCGACCATACTGGGGAACTGAACAAACTTTCAAATCCCACGATTTCTTTTCCCTAGAAGAAAACTTTATTTCTGAACTAATCATAAATCTGAGAAAGAGATAATGTTCAGAGGTTGTTAAAAGTTTGTACATAGTAATTTTGGATTCATAAAAATAAAAATATATAAAAAATTAAAATTTGGTTCCTAAAAAAGATTATACTCGATCTCACCCAGATCCAGAACTTGTAGTAGCAATTGATAATCCATAATAATTACTCAGAAAGAAGACCACTACAGAAGGTTCAGGGAGTCATAGTCCCCTTCACAAGTCCCCTTCTCTTCCAGAGAAACTTGTTGCCCTCCAGGATCTCAAGTTTGACACCACTTTTGAACAAAGCCTGTTTAGAATGAAATCTGACATCTTTGTGACTGAAACCGTTTTAGATCAAACCATCCTACAACCCCAGACCCCTGAAATACTATCTCCCAGGGTGGACCCTGATCAAAGATTCCTTGAAGAATTTGACCAGCTAGAAATTTTGGTAGCAAATCTCGATCAAGCTTTACACCAATCCCACTTCCAGCAGTTGATCGAACTTTCTGCCATAACTATTGTTGCAGCTTCTGTAAAACCTAAACCCGCTCACTCTGTGCCTACTAGTCCTTCATCTTCCTCATCTTCTTTCACTTCCCCACCCATCATCCAGATTGGTGTCTCACCTCCTCCACCTATCATGGCAGCCAGATATGTTCCTTTGGTGTTGGCCACACCTCTACATGCTATGCCCTAGGATTACCAAACAAGACTTCCACAGTTCGATGGTAATGGGCACTTGAACACACAACAACACGTTGATAAAATGAATGACTATTTTGACTTGCAGGAAGTGGATGAAGTTGACGTTCAAATGAGACTATTTGCATAGATTCTGACTGGGGACGTTAAGAAATGGTACAAAGGCTTACATGTTGCTTCTGTGGTCGACCTTATAGTGTTTCAAAGAAGTTTTCTGAACAGATGGGAGGTAAAGAAAAATCCTCTCCAGATCTTGTCAGAATACGAAAACATCAGGAGGAACCAAGGAGAGACAGTGCAGGACTATTGCACCCGCTTCAACAATATGTACAATGTAATTCCATCTTATATCAAACCCCCACAAGGTTTGGCATTGATAAAATTCTCTGATGGTTTCGACGCTGATATGTCATATCAATTAAGGGAAAGAAACTCTACCACTCTGGAGGACATGGAGAAAAGTGTAGTAAGTGTAGAGGCCATCTTGTTAGCCAGAAGGGCACGGCAGAATACGGAAAGGAGAGTCACGATTAAAGAGGAACCTACCACATCCTCTTCTGACGCTAAATTGGATTCCTTAACTAGAGCGATGGAAAGGATGATGGAGAGACTTACTATAGCCGAAAGAAATCCTCCTAGAGAGAACCAAGCTACTCCACAAATTTGGAATCCTAACTTCAGAAGAAATCCTCCTCAAATCAAGCAGAGAGATCCTAGGGATCAAAGAGAACAGAGGGGTCTTGATCAACATATCATACCACCCTTACAGGAAAATTATGTCGATGAAGGTGAGGAGACAATTGAAGAATTGGATGACATGCATATAAACCTCATGGGCATTCACGATGACGAAGCCATCTTCCTCACTCAGGAAGAGCAAGAACTTTTCCTTCTTTCTCAAACAGAGTTAAATGAAGAAGCCGAAGAGACAGAACAACAGGCATTTGAAAATGCCATTATGGAGGTACACAGGCAGTACAATCTGAGAAGAAAAAGACAAATGAAAATCCCCCAAAGAAGGTAACCGAAACGAAGAAAACAGTCGAAACCAAGAAGACCTCTGAGCCTTCTACCAAGAAGATCCCTGAGAAAGGCAATGTTGAATCTCCAGCAAAAAGAAACCCTACCATTTTACAAAGATCGACATAGATTGAGGTTTCCTCAACCAATCAACCAAGTACTTCTGCCCAGAAAACTATGGTAGATAGATCAGAATTGCTTAGTCAAAGCAGAGCACCTACTACTTTCATCCTTGAAGGGGAATTAGCCAAATTGAAGATTCCCATTCCCCTTTCTGAGATGATGAGTAAGAATGCTTACCGATCGCAAGTGATCAAAGTGTTGAGCATTGAGCCAGAGATAGGCATGAAGGCATTGACTATTGGATCAGAAAATCATTCGGACACGGTAAATCTTACCGATTATCAACCTGAACTCTTGTTTGGCCCTGAAGTTGATGGTCATATTGACACCGGTGTTGTCGCTCCTTTTTACATCATCCTTAATATACACGACCTGATTCTGCAGAATGCTATGTTAGATTTGGGTGCTTCCCACAACCTGATGCCTAAAGCAGTGATGGAAAAGATAGGACTTGAGTTCACCAGACCCTACAAGGATTTGTACTCTTTTGACTCCATCAAAGTCAGATGTATCGGGTTGATCAAAGACTTATGTATCACCCTAGTTCATATTTCAGCAAAAATCATGGTTATGGATGTTGTGGTCATGGACATCCCCCCGAAATATGGTATGTTTTTGTCCAGGTCTTGGGGGGCCAAGTTGAAAGGAACTTTGCAGTTGCATATGTCGTATGCCACTATCCCAGTATTCAGACAACAAAGAAGACTGTACAGAGAGACGTTGATGAAATATATGGTCAACAACCAAGAAAAGCCACATATCCACCCTATGTACTCTGCACACTCCGATCTGGATTCCTTCATCCTACATAATGACGGTGATATGGAAGAACAAATCGCTCAACTGGAAGAAGATACACTTGATCCGAAAGAAGGCCAAGAAATCACTGAGGCAAAAAGGAAGCAAATTATAATAAGCGAAGAACTTCCAGCAGAGTTATGGAGCATGGACTTCGATGGAGTTGTAAGCAAAGAGGGATATGGAGTAGGAGTTTCGTTGCACAATAAAAAATCAAGGTATTCAGAGAGCCATTCTTACAAACTGAATTTTCAATGCACCAACAACATAGCCGAATACGAAGCTTTGATGCTCGGTCTGAAACTACTGAAGAAGGTTGGTGCCAAACAAATCATGGTAAGAGGTGATTCTGAATTAATTATCAAACAAATTAAAGGTGAGTATGCAGCAAAACATCACAGGCTTAGAGCTTATAGGAATGTTATTTTATATGCCCTTCAATGTTTCACAGAAATCGATTTGCAGGTGATGCCCAGGGGACATAACATTTTAGCAGATGGGTTAGCTACATCGGCAACTACATGCAAGATACCTTTTTGTTCCACTTGCTCATACACAGTAGAGGTGAAGTGTAGACCGACTGTCCCGGACAACTTCAGATATTGGCAGGTATTTGGGAATGATGATCAAATTGAAGATTTTCTACAATGTAAAAATGATTTCGAGTGTACAAACACAGACTTAGAAAATGATGATGAAAATGTAAATAAATCTGTTTTTGGAAATGATAGTGTAAATAAAATAGAATCAGAAGAATTAAGTGAAGATGAGGTAGATTCTGATGTTTTACATTTAAAGAATAATGTGTTACCTAGGGGTTTAGTTTCGTTAGAAGACCTATTTGATTTTAATAGTGTGGCGAAAAAACCTAAAATTGAAGCCAGTGGTAAAGAAGTTGAAGACTGTAACATAGGGATAGAGGAGAAACCCAAGATGGTAAAACTTTCCAAATCTTTAACCCCCCGAACAAAAACTCAAATACATTGAACTTTTCAAGGAATATGTAGACGTGTTTTCCTGGGGTTATGGAGATTTAAAATCTTACGACACAAGCATCATACAGCATAGGATCCTGATAAAAGAAGAACAAAAACATTTCAGACAGAAACTTAGGAGAATCAATCCCAAGTTACTTCCCCTGATAGAAAAAGAAATCAAAAAGATGTATGTTGCTAAAATCATATTTCCCTTACGATTTTCCAAATGGGTTTCAAATCTAGTTCCAACCCGAAAGAAATATGGAGAAATCAGTCTTTGCATTGATTTCTGAAACCTGAACAAGGTTTCCCTAAAAGACAACTATCCATTGCCAAAAATGGACCACATATTACAAAAGGTAGTTGGATCCATCTGAATCTCCTTACTAGATGGTTTCTCAGGCTACAACCAGGTTCGCATTCACCCAGATGATCAGGAGAAAACAACCTTCACAACACCTTGGGGAACCTTCATGTACGTGAAAATGCCCTTCGGTTTGATGAACGTTGGGGCCACTTTCCAAAGAGTGATGGACATTGCTTTTGTGGAAGAACTTGGCAGATTTATTGTCATTTATCTAGACAACGTAATTGTTTATTCCCAATATGATGAAGAGCACTTACGACATCTCAGACGAGTGTTTGAGAAATGCAGGAAATTCAGGATTTCTCTGAATCCTAAGAAAATCCTTTTCGGATTAGAGGAAGGTAAATTGTTGGGGAACATAATCTCTAAGGATGGAATTAAGATAGATCCCAGCAGAATAGAAGCCATTTAGAAACTAGAACACCCAAGGAATATCAAAGAGTTACAATCGTTCATTGGCAAAATAAACTTTCTGAGAAGATTCATACCCAACCTGGCCGAGCTTCTCAGGAACATCACCAACATGTTAAAAAAGGACACAAAAATAAAATGGAACACTGAATCCAAGCAGTATTTTGAACAGGTTAAGCATGCACTCACACAGGCTCTAGTTTTGATCAGTCCTGACTTCACCAAAGTTTTTTACCTTTTCTCTTTCACTTCTGAACATACCATTGCAGCAGTAATACTACAAAAAAATAGCAAAGGATATGAACAACCCATAGCCTTTTTCAATAAATCTTTAAGAGATGCTGCTTTGAATTAAAAAATAATGGAGAAACAAGTTTTTGCTCTGGTAAAAGCCATAAAATATTTTAGAGTCTATATTCTCCATTCCCACACAATTGCTTATGTTTTGAATGCAGTAGTAAAAGACATTTTAACTCAGGAAAATCTAGATGGCAGAAGAGGAAAATGGATTGTTGTTATTCTAGAGTATGACATAGAGATTAAGCCTACTAAATTGATTAAAGGTCAAGGTCTAGAAAAGTTAATGGCTGAATCTAATTTTCATTCTTTAGATATTAATTTCTTAGTTGCAGTAGATGAACAGGGAGAGCAGGCGACTCCAAGTGTGAAAGAGGTATTTCTGAACTCTTCATGGTACGCAGACCTTCTATTTGTTTTGCATAACATACAAGCTCCCCTTGGTCTGACAAAACCTAAAGCTAGGCTTTTGAAATTGAAAGCATTAAAATTTTTCATTCTATAAGGCAATCTTTATTGGAAGGATCCTGGAGGTATTTTGTTAAATTGCCTGTTAAAAGATGAAGCTGACAAAGTCTTACAGGATTTTCATGCAGGAGACTGTGGTGGTCACCTAAGTTGGAATACCACAACTAATAAAATCCTGAGAACGGGGTTTTATTGGCCTACACTATTCGCTGATGTGCATAAGAAAGTGACTTCGTGCCATAAATGTCAAGTGTTCGAGGGAAAAAAGAATCTCCTTCCTTTTCCCTTGAAACCCATCTCTATCGAAGCTCCTTTCCAGCAATGGGGATTAGACTTTATTAGAGAGATACATCCTCCCTCTTCTAGCCAGCACAAGTGGATTCTTACTACTACGGACTATTTCACAAAATGGATTGAAGTTGTACCAAGCAGGCAAGCTACTGATTCTGTCATTATTAAATTTCTGGAAAATAATATCTTGGCTCACTTTGGGTGTCCAACAAAAATCATAACTAACAATGCAGTTTCTTTCTGATCTAAGAATCTCATAGATTTTTCCAACCAATATCATATCATTTTGGGACACTCCACAACTTATTACCCTCAGGGAAATGGGTTGGCTGAGTCATCCAACAAAACCCTAGTGAACATTATTAAGAAGACACTACAAGAAAACAAAACATCATGGAATAACAAGTTGGTTTTCGCACTGTGGGCCGACAGACTGACCACTAAGAGGTCAATTGGTATGTCTCCATATCAGCTGGTCTATGGCACTAAAACAGTTTTTCCTACCTCTTTAGGGGTCCCCATCATGAAACTGCTATAAGAGATGCAAGCCGAGCCGAATGACTCCCAAAGAAGGATAAACCAGATGATCCACTTGCAGCAGTCTAGAGAAGAAGTATACAACAAAACTCAGGTTGTCCAGGAGAGCATAAAAAATATCTTTGAAAAAAGAACTAAAGAAGATGACTTTGAGCTAGGTGATCTGGTTCTGAGGTGGGATGCTAGAAATGAAGATAAGAGGAAGCATGGAAAGTTCGACAGTCTATGGAAGGGAACTTACATGATTCAAACATTCAGAAGAAAAAATGGTTTTCTGCTCAACAACATCGATGGGACCAATCTACCAGGAGGACCTGTGAATGGCAGAATGTTGAAGCACTATTCACCTCCTCAGTAGAGGCCTTCAGTCACACCTTTCCATTGTACAAATCATTTAATTTTTCTTACATGTTTTTGAGTGAATAACTTTGATCAGATGGTTGAAGCCCGCAGAGAAGGCCCTGAGCCACTGAACATTGTCATCAAAATTTTCAAAATTAAAACAAATCAAACAACAAAGGAAACTGTGGAGAAATTTTTCAGAACATCGGGAAGCAGGATTCTTGGCACTTCACAAGGAGAGTACCATCCCCAGGTGGAGCCGTTGTTATAACCCTATAATTTATAGGATCAACTGGTGACTGAAATGTTATCCCTTTATTGTGTTTGGTTGCCAAATAATTTTCCATTCTGTAAATAATTTGAGAAAAAGAAAGAAAAAGAAAAAGAAAAAACAAAGAAAGAAAAGAAAAGGAAAAGAAAATGAGAAAAAATAAAAGAGGGCATAAAATAAATTGAATAAAGCCCCATGCAATAAAAATGACTCAGTCCATATAGTTTAAGCATGGCCAAGTCCTTTTAAATTGATGTTGATAGGATTAGTGAATAAACTTGTCTAAACTGTTTAATCTTAGCTAAGCAGATTAGGTTAGCTAGTGAATAAATTTGACCAAACTGCCTAATCTTGGTCAAATAACCCTAGGATAGAGTAATTTCTTAGTCCAATAGTTTAATCCGGGCTAAATTTCATAGGTAAGTAGGTTAGAGCATAGGTTAGTTGGCTTTATCTCAATAAAACATGCATGATGATCAAT
>SNQJ01S0004254.1:155023-175486 GCA_010110895.2 Picea sitchensis
CGCAAACCATTTTGCCACTTACCATTTACCAATTTTTTTTACATACCCCCACTGCCCCGTGACATCATTTTCCACTATCTTCTCCTAATGGTCATGTATCATAACTCTGTTAGTCCATTTCCCCTGTTCACCCATCACAAGTCCCTTCACCATGGTCGGTCCCCAATCAACACCCTCCACATCACCCGGTTGTACTCGTGACTCGTTTTTACCTACCATCTCATGCTCCAAATGACCTATTGGCCATTTATTACAGGCTAACTTATCCATTAGCTTGTTGATCTGTCCCCCATGCCCAAGAGGTATCCATTTTCTCAAAACTAACCCTTCTCCTTCATTCGCCCATTGCTTATCTTATCCTCGCACCAGAAAATATTTCCTTGTCTTCTCTCTGATTCAATCAGTAGCCCAAAACCACATCCATTCCCACTAACATTTTTGTTTGAATTGCAGGTACTTTTCACAGTGATGGCGCCAAAATCCAAGAAAGCAGAAGCCGAGGGAAATCCTTTCCTCCCACCTCGTTTCGACCTCGACAAGATCCCATTGGCCGACAAAGATCACCTAGTCTCAGACACAAGGTGCGAATTTGACTTTGTGGATTTGCAGTCGTGGCTCATAGACACTTTCTTAGATCAGAGCGATGAAATTGGGCTCTAGGAGTCCAACCTTCCTCTATATATTTTCCCCCAGGTCCATCATTTCCCTAAATTTTCCCTCAAATTCCAGGCTCATTACCTCCCTGACCAGAGAACCATAGTCTCGTCATCGGGAGAAAGTCTGTTCTTCATCACACCAGAGGGCATTGATCAGATGATGCAGATATCCAAAACCAAATCTGCCTCCCCTTTTAATATTGAAATCATAACAGAGTTATACCAAAAACTATATTTTCCTTAGAGAGCCCAGATTTTTGAGCTTTTTCTCCCACAGGATGCTCAGCTCCCCAAGTCAAATCCCCCGTATCCTTCCTCCTTGTTCTCATAGAAGGGAAACTAAGTCACTTCATCACTCTATTCTTTGCTTGGTTATTTTTCAGACGAATGGGTGGATGAACCTATATTGGGTTTTTTTTCCATTTTCTCTACATAGGAAGGGCCTACCACTCAGTTTGACTACAGCACTTTCCTGGCAGACAGTATTCACGAACAACTTTCAAAGTTCTCTACAAAGGGCATGTTCTGGTATCCCTCCATACTGGCTTACATGTTCACTTTCTTTCAAGTGGACAGGTTCTCTTTCTCAATGCAGAAAATGGAAAAGAACGGGAAGCCGCGGGCGATAACATCTTGGACTTCGCTTCTCATATGGAATTCCACAGAGTTCAGTTTCAAACAGTTTATCGACCCGTTTTACCACCCAGTGGTGAGGATACTCAGTGGCAGACCAGAACCAAGAATAAATGAGGAGATTCAAAGGATCTTACACCTCTCAGACCTTGTAAAAACTGGAGATTGGTATCTTTACCAAAATCACACCAAGATCAGAGTATATGGATGCGAGTTAGCTCCATACAAACTTCCCAAGTATTTACCCATGAGGATATTTTCCCTGGAATACATAAGACAAGTGATCAAATTAGACGACATTCACTTTGTGTCTCTGAAGAAGAAACAACAACTCAGAATTAAAGGGAAAATAAGGCATTTTATCTGCAATAGTCGAGGCGTTGGGGAAGAGGCAGACAGAGTTTTGAAAGAAATGAAGTTCGAAATTAGTTTCTTGTGGCACTATGATCCGTGCGAGATAATTTCAGAGATGAGGGTTAAGAATAAAAACGTTCCATATGTTCATATACCCAAGCCCGAGATAGAAAGGTTTGTGAATCAAACGGAGTGGGAGCTGAACACTCTGGAAGAGATAGAACAACAGGACCCTTCAGTTACTATCTCACAAATGAACACACCACAGGCACTAAAGGAGAAAATACCCAGGAAGGATACTTCACCTTCTATCACCAAAGTCTCGGCTGAAGATTTCCAATTACATACCAAAAGGCCAAAATTCAGTCATACAACTGACTCGGTTGGCGAAAAGGAAACCCAATCCACTACGACTATGAAAGGTGATCAGTCACCTCTTATCACAAGTGGAAAGCAAATCATGTCTATAGTTTCATCCAAGAAGCCGACGGATACTTCACTAGTTGACCAGCCGAATAAAGGAGGACCAAAGTTGAGTATTTTTTAGAAATATGACCAGATCAAGAAGAGGAATCAGACGCTAACCAGCAGTACTTATGCTCAATTTTGGAAACAGACATCAACGGAACAACACATATTGTTGTCTGCGTTTGATACAGAGAAGGGTAGAATGCACATGGATTTTCTGCAGGCACAGGTGCCTGACCCAAAGGCAATTACTGATTTCAAAAGGGAAACGTTCGAGTTCCACACCAGAGATGTGCACCCATCCGATCAAATGGATCTGCACAGGAAAACTGGAGAAATGGTTTTCTCCACTTTTCCAAATGCTTCTACTACAGCTGCTAAACTACAAGTCTCTTTGAGCAATGTTCAGACACAACTAAAGTTAGAAAAGATGTCATCCTTTGCAAAGGATAACAGAATTAAAACGTTGGAAGAATTGGTCCTCAAGATCGAGTATAACCCCTCGAATGTGAAAGCAGTCGAGGATATGCTAAAAAATAAAAATGTCGATATAGCATATCTGAGGAAACAGTTGAAACTGCCACCAACGGAAGATGCACAGACAAAGGAGATAGCTGAGATAGAAGGTGAGAAGGACAAGATGCTCAAGTTGATCATGGAGCAGAACACACAGTTGAAAGAGATGGAAGCAGAACTAGAAAGGTTAGTGAAGGAGAAGGAACAATCCACGCCTATGGAGGTCATTCCTTTGAGCGCAGTTCCACTCACAAGAGTAAGCACGACATCTATAGCAGAAACCCCCTTAGAAACTCCACTGATAGCTCTGGAAAAGACAGTAGAACTAGCAAAATCCATGGGGGAGATGAACTTGCAAGAGACAAAAATTAGCAGACTTAAAAAGGATGTTGAGGACCTCCAGGAACTTAAATCTTCTTACCAAACCAGCTACTCCATGGAGAAACAAATATCAAACAGGCTCAAACAGGAATTGTAGCAGCTTCAAAAGAAAATAGTGGCAGGCAAGACACTTGTTGAGTCCAAGGAAAATATCTGGATGGATATATCCAAATCCATAAATGAAATATGTCCTATGGTGCAAATCATGTTCGAGCAAAATGAACTAGTACAAAGGAGAAGGCAGGCTATTGAGAAAATAAGAGGAGAACTGGGAGAAATGCCCACAGAAGCCACTGAGATCATTAAATTCTTGAATTCCAAAACCAGGGAAGAGTTAGAGGATTTGAATATTGAAGATAGGACGGAAACCATCCTCGAAGTCACGAGGGTTCTAACCAAAAGAGGACTAATGCTACAGTTGGAAGAGAAATTTCAAACTATGGACGTAGGAGTGCAAAGATTTTTTGGAAAAATCGAAGCTTTGTAGAAGAAAGGACTTCCTGGATTAAGGGTCCTAAATGACAAGTTGATGACCCTTATTGATTATAAATAGAAGTTGGCCACAGTGGCCAAAGATAG
Organism: Picea sitchensis; assembly: GCA_010110895.2. Taxonomy (NCBI): domain Eukaryota; kingdom Viridiplantae; phylum Streptophyta; class Pinopsida; order Pinales; family Pinaceae; genus Picea; species Picea sitchensis. The sequence goes on from SNQJ01S0004254.1 coordinate 158,611, forward strand.
TTTGAAATTTTTGGGAATACAGGGAAACATAACAGGCAAGGCGTTCTTAGAAACTTTGCAGCCGGACATCAGCATACAGTACGAGATCCGATATAAATTTACGTCAAGCCAACTTTTTCCAAGTACACAGAGATGGATGAAATATACCGAAGATTACTCAAAGTCATCATTCCCAGTCATCTATGATGGGAAGATCTATGCAATCTGATTGAGTAGGAGATGAGGTGTCCAAGTCTAGTCAGCATCTGATCAGACGAAGTCGTGTAGATGACTCACCAACGGTTTTCCCCAAGAATCAGCATGAAGATTTCAACACATCATCAACAGTTCCTGAATTTTTGTATCTTGTTGAGTTAGTTAGCTAAATTTAGAATCTACCACGTCCTGATCTTTAATGACAGGATCGTATGTAATTTCTGATTATAAATACTTCAAACTTTGAAGTACCAAGGGTTGATCTTTACGGCCTATAAGCTTTAAAGACTATAATTGTTTATCAAGAGATCTTCCAGTAATACAAAGGTATGTTTCACATGATTATCGCATGTTATTCATTGGTGATGTTTACTTTTCTGTGTTAAATGTTTTTCTCGCTCAGTTGTCATATTGTTTTCTGATCTGATCTTTTAAAAGTAGCGCATGTTGCAGGATTTATCTTTGTATACCCTGTCTCCAACTTTAAATATCTTAATGTTTATCTTCTGATGTTATAGTGAAGAAATTCTTAAATGCTTGTTTACTTTAATTGATATTCTCATATTTTCTTCTATCCATCATTTTACTGCTAAAGAATCCAATGAATGCATTATCTTTCCATGTGAAAGGAATATTTTAGTTCATGTTTAGATATATATCCTTATAATACAGACCCCATAGCCCAATGGATGCGTAAACCCTATTTCAGCTAACTTTACAAAAAACAAACCATTCAATCTTATTCTACTTAACTAACCTAATATATCAATGTTAAAACATATCTAAATCTTACAGAGAGATCCCTCTCTGAAACTGGTAGGGCTAGATTCCAGTTTCGAAGTGGTTGGATAAAGTTACCTCTGGCAAATTTCTTCTACCCTGACAACCTTTGGGAATTTACAGAGCGTAACAGTGTGTATACGCTAAAAAACACTCCAGTTGTGTTCACACCCAGAAGCACTACATGTCTAGCTCAATATCCAAACTGCAAATTTCTGCAATTCATGGCATTGACTACCAAATTTATACCACCAATAAGCTGCATGTAAAGACAAAGAAGATTTAACAAAGGAGTTTGAAAGTTTGATTTAATTTTTTCCATGAATAATATAATTGAAAGACTTTACAATTACGTACCTGGTGGATCTTTTTCTCTACTTCAAACAACCATAGCCATGCCAAAAGTACCAATACTCTCATTGAAATGCAAGAGTTTGATGTGTATCTCATCTTGTTTGTTGGAATCAGGGACCATGCACTCAATGAATTTGTATAATCCTTCTTTTACATCCCCATCTGCTTCAAAATCTTTTGTGTAATGCTACATTTCAAAGAGTTAAAACTTAAGAGTTAATGAGTTTGAACTTTGAAACATTAGCTAAAGTTTAAACATTTGCAATTAAAATTTAATAATATATCTTAAAAACTTTGAAATTACTTACTACTTACCTGGGATTCAAGTAATATCCCGTAGAATGTAAAGGTCGATGGAGTTGTTTATTCCATATTTCATCAATGATTCTCCACAAAGGAAGATACTTTTTCCTTTTACCCTGATATGATTCCTTTATTGCCTCCTTGGCTTGATCCATGGCCTCATAAACAAATCCCATGGTTGGTTTATGACCATCCACCATTCTCAAGACTTTCACAAGAGGCACACTAAATAGCACTATCTCCTCTGCCCTTTTCCAAAATGCTTTCTCATACACTTTTTCAACAATCTCTTTGCCTTCAACCTTCTTGCTCCATTCAGATGCATTCCACTCATCACAAGAGAACATCTTCCTCAGGTTGGATTTTTGGTCAATCATGGATTGCAATGTAAGAAAATTTGTTGCAAAATGTGTGATAGCTGACCTGACAAGCTCTCTTCCATCAATGTTTTTCCTCATAAGGTTCAAAACCCATGAGTGGTTGTAAATGTACCTTGTTATGCTTTTACCTTGTTCCATTGTTTTTTTCACCCATTCAATTTTCCCAATATCCTCAAGCATGAGTTCCAAACAATGGGCTGCACATGGAGTCCACCAAATGGTATGATGCTTTTCCTCTAACATCCTTCCAGCTGCAACATAATTTGCGCACCAAATGGTACAATGCATTTCCTCTAACAACCTTCCAAATGCAGTCATTAATTCTATAAGATTATTCCAGGATAACCTCAGACAACATTCTCAACCCCCATCCCCTCAACTACTTCATCCAAAAGACTAAATAGTAAATTTGCATCTTCACTTGATCAGATGCATCCACTGATTGAAGGAACATAGTTCCTTTAGGGAAAGTAATAAGGAAGTTGAGAATGGTGAGGGATCATTGATCAGTCCATCCATCAGACATACGATTGTGCACCCTGTCTTAGACCATGACTCCTTGAACTCTATGAGGTATTCCTTTTTACTCTTTCAACTTCATGTTTTAACAGATTCCCCCTAATATCCTCATAACCATGTCCCTTGAAGACCAATCCACATGAAGCTACAACATCCAACATAGGTTGATAATAAACAAACCTTGCAGCATTGAAAGGTATGTCTGCATCATACCACCACCTAGCAATGCATTCCCAAGCAACCTCCCTTTCTATCTTCTTCCATTTGGCATCAATAATGGGCTGAGAACTAGGGGTAGTGTGAGGTACAAAAAATGAGTCAAGGTTACCACAAGGCCTTTTGGATGTTGATGCACCAACACCACTTCCACCAACATGTTCTACTTCTTCATTAGGATTGGTATAAGGATCACGTCCAGGGATTGGGAAAGCAAAGGAATCCTCAAAACTAGACATTCTATCTTGAAGATCACTATCAAATCAAGTTCCACCACTACATATCCCCACCTCTTTTCAAACCTTCTTATTCTTGGCTTTATCTGCTTGAAAGGCATCAAGAAGGCCCTGCATCTCAGCTTTTAGTTCATCAGAAACTACCAAGCATGGTTTTATATTTCCCCTTGCATTGGATAAATGTTGTTTGATCCTATGAATACCTCCCCCACCAACCTCCTTTTGGAAATAATTACAAACCATTACCCCATCAATCAATTGACAATGAAGCCATGCGGGATCCCTCTTTTCTTTAGGAGCCATGGAAACAAATAAAAATCTGCAAATAAAAACCCCATGTTTTTTTAATTGCTAGGAGAAAACAACAATAATTTTAAGAAGAAAAACAACAACAATTTTAAGGAGAGTAATCCCTATGGTTTTTGGGAGTAAGTGCATAGTTTACATACCTTGAAAACAAACTCCAAATCTGCCCAAGAAATATGCTCCAAATCAACTCCAAATATGCTCCAAATGAGCTCCAAGAAACTTAGCAAAAGAACTCTCCAAATGAGACCAACAATCGCCTCTCCAAATCAGCTTAGCAACCTCTCCAAATCAGCCCTACAATCATCTCTCTAAACTCAAGAAAAACCCTTAGCTCACAAACTCCAGAGAACCCAAATGAGTAGTGTGAGTGAAAGGCAGGGGGTGGGGTTGCCTTTATATCTTTATTAGGGGCTCTAGACAATTATAGAAGCTTCCCATGCATGCCCCCTTTCTTAAATTTAAAAAAAAAAAATAATAATTTCCCCCTTACTTTTCCAGCCGTGAGTCATCTTCATGAAATCGGCCGGTTTGGGCAAAAAAAACGGTTTTGTACGGAACTGTCCAGAGGTGGTTTGGAGGGGAGATTCAGACCAGTGGGGGCTATGAACCAGTCGGACCGGTCGGTTTTACCGGTTCTGGTTTGGTTCTGGTAACATTGATTTTGCCTCTACAATGCGCTGGAATATGGAGCCATGTTTCCTGTTGGACCAGGAGAACATAGATGAACCCAAGCTAAAACAATATCCGAAAGTACTCTTTCGGTCCACTGTATTTCCCATCCAATCTGAATATGTATAACCATGAAGCATTACACATCCACTGAAGTGTATCTAATCCTACAGGCTATAGTCTCTCAAACATATCTCAGAAAAGGTTTAATAACAACCATATGAATATGCTTTGGTTCATACATGAGCTGGATGAGGGCATTCACTGCATTATAAATATCAAGAACCCAATGAGGTCTTCTGGATCAGAAACTGTAGCTTGATCTTGTAACTTATTTAGTTTTGAAAACATCAGTGTGGATATGGAGTTACAGTCTAACATGCCAAGTTTGTGGAGCATATCAACTGTGTACTTTCTCTTGTGAGAGAAGCATCTCACCTGGTTTTTGCCACACCTCTAAGCTCAGAAAGTAATGTAAAATACCCAAGTCTTTCATTTCAACTTCTGTTGAAGAGATCCCATTTAGTCTGAGCTATCAAAAATTTCCTTTCCTATAAGGAACAGATCATCCTAAGATAACAGGATGATTTTGTACAATCTTTATATAAAAATTGGGATCTGCAATACTCTTGGTGAACCCAAGACTCTATAGACAGACTGACAATACTTTCATACCAAGCTCTCAGATCTTGTTGCAATCTATGGGATTCTTTACCGTGGATAGCCTCTTGCTCAACTTCACTATTAAGAAAATCAGTCTTAACATTTATCTGGTGAAGTTTCCAAATCAAAAAAACTGTGACAAGAGAGATGAAAATCCTGATGGGAGTAAGGATCTTGTCATAAATAATCCCTTCTTTCTGAGAGAAGTCATGAGTCACAAATTTAACCTCAATACTTCCATCTGTTGTAGGTCATGGTCTAACTCATATGCAGGGACTGCTCCCTCTGAGTCTCATAAAATGTCTGCCTCCATGCATGTGCAAACTGGCTCCCTTTGAACCTATAAGATTCTTTGATTCTGATCTGGTGTCGTATCTCTTCAAGATGTTCTTGGTGCTAGTACCAAATATGAAAAGTTGAGTTAGACTTATTGAGCTCTTGTGTCAAGGATAATGGCTCAATTATAATCTAAGGACTCTTGATTAAAAGAGATATCTGTAGGGTTCCCAAAACGAGGGAAAAATACCCCAACTGCCAAAATAATTTGTTGGACTCCTTAACCAAGAAAATAACCCAAGGTTACATGTTGTATTTCATATCAGGGATAATAGACCAACATACTGTTGAGTTTCCAAACCAGGGAGAAATACCTACCTCATATCAATTAAAATAAGTGTTTGTTGCGATCACAACTTCCTTGGTCATATAACAAAAATACACAAGAGATTCTAACAGTAATCCTTTGATACATCTGTTCATAAATACGACAGGAAGGTAAACATAGCTCTTCTTGTTGTCATTAGTAGTCACAAAATGAGTGCAAGTGGTGCATACCTGGACTTACCTTGAACTTGGTTGGGATGAGGACATACTTGTCCTTTGCAGTGTTACCAACTGAAGCTATCTAAGACATCTTCTGTGTATACAGATGTTTGACATGTATTTGTTAGTTCAAGTAATTCCATATCCTCAAGAGATTATCCCATTGTCCTTTGGATAATACAAGATCCATCCATATGCTAAAAGTTAACAATACGTCTTAAAGAATGAGGCCAAAGACTGTATTGTCCCAAATTCTGTTCTTACAAAAATCAGCCCTCACATTTTTCTCTCAAAGCCAAACACCAAAGAATTGCCAAGTTTCCACCACTCAATTCATTATGGTTAACTTTAAATCTTGTGTACTCTTTGTAGTACAAGACATATGGATGACCATTAAATGCATAAGGTGCTATCATTCACTGAAGTTACACAGTTTCCCATTTTAAAATTTCCTTTAGTAGTGATTCTGTCAATGCCATTGTAATTTACCAAAAGCTTATTTAATGAAAGCTAAGAACTCACCAAGCATCGATAATAATTACATTATAATGACTGAAACCTATCTCTTGTGATCTTCAAGATGATGGTTACATTCCCAAGCATTATGTATTAGATCTTCAACTAGCTTGGCCTAGCTCAAAAGTGATATCGGTTACTGGGGGTAAGTGTCATCATTCAATTTGCAGTCAAAGGAAAGGAGAAAAGGTCTTGAAAAACTACAGAATAACCATGGGTAAACTAGAGGATTACTAGGAGTCCACCTTCAGAAACCAAAAGACCTAATAGCGTCTGAATCAAAATCAACAATGAACGGTGATTATCCTCTTACTGTTGATCTACAAGAACATTCCCTTGGAAATGGATCTACGTAGGCTCAAGAGTTTGTCACTAAAGAGCTCTTTTTCACGCCCTATTCTCTGATACCATGTTAGATTTTAGGGAAATTATAAGACAATGACATTCTTTTATTTTTTGTTCACTAATACAATTTTAGATCAGCACATTAAACCAAGATAGAAACAGATCTGTATGCATGAAATTAAAATTCTGAACATAAACAAATTTCCTAAGTGCAGAAAACCAAATCTTAGCTTACCTCATAGCCAATGAAGAATGTGTACCTGTCACATGTAGATGTATGCCTCTGTAAGTATGCTCAAATGAAGTTTAGGTTCATATATCAAACCTCTAGGGTTTGATCTCTATCAAGAGAACTGTGGGACAGTTTTTCCATGGATAGTAAAACCCCAATGGAAACAATAATAAATCAAAGTCATAAAGGTAAATAACACCAATGAGAAAACCTCCAATAAATAGTGTTAACACAAAAAGGAAATCAAATCACAAGAAAACCCTCTGATCTGAAAACAAGACTCAAACCCATCATCAAGCAAACACAAACTTAGATCTAGAGATACAAGAGGCTCCATAAACAAATAAACTCAGATATAGAAGTACAAGAGGCTCCATAAAAAAACTAACTCAAATCTGGTAGTACAAGAGGCTCCATAAACATATTAACTCAAATCTGGTAGTACAAGAGAAACTAACTCAAATCTGGTAGTACAAGAGGCCCCACCAACAAACTAACTCAGATCTGGTAGTACAAGAGAAACTAACTCAGATATGGTAGTATAAGAGGCTCTACAAACTAACTAACTCAGATCTGGTAGTACAAGAGGCTCCACAACAAACTAACTCAGATCTGGTAGTACAAGAGGCTCTACAAACAAACTAACTCAGATCTGAAAGTACAAGTGGCTCCTCAAGTAAATACAACATCATATATGAAAGTACAATGGGTCCATAAGAAAAATAAACTTAGATCTGAAATACCAATGTCTCCACAAGCAAACAAAACTCAGATCTGGAAGTATCAAAGTCAAACCCTCCATAATCAAAAGCAAAGTCTCAGTTCAGGAATAACTGGACAACAAGTGTCAACCTCAAGAAAAACCTTCCACAGATCTGGACAGCATACTCTCCCCAAGCTAAAAGGAAAACCCTTCATAGTAAAGAACAACAAGAAGACCCCACAAGGAATTTAGTTCAACACACGGTAGCTAGGGGAGAGGCCATGGCTACAAGTTGTCTAAGATAGAGAGGCCATAACTCCCCATGCAGTTTTGGTAGTCAAGTAGAAAAGGGGGGCACAGCTGTTACATAGTCATGTCAGTCAAGGCCACAACTCTTACATAGCGGATCTGGCAGTAAAAAAAGAGGGGCCACAAGCACCTTATGCATCAGCAAAAAACAAGGAAAAGTTGCTAGCCAGCTCCAAGACCAATCAACATATGAAACTGATACCCAAGAGGGAGGCCTCATCAACAAGAGAAAGTAGTCACAACAAAGAGAAAGAGGAGAGAGTGTGAGTGTGGAATGAATGAACAAAAAGACAAGGGGTAGGGTTTAATTTATAGTTAGGGAGAGGGGTTAGGGTAAATAGAATTATAATTAATTTTTGACATTTAATTAATATAAATATTAATTAATATGTCAATGAATATTTAATTCAAACCCTAATTACATATAAAACCCTAATCCCATAAATAAAATCCCCATCACATAAAACAAGAGTGAAGGCAAACAACAAAGGGTTACCTTTTACGACAAAGTCAAGGAGAGTTACATAATGGAAAAACATGTCCACATAAGTCTCATAGTGACCTATAAACTTTATCATCACTGCATAAGGGGGTACCTCAACAATGTGATCAATTCCATCTTCATAAACACTCCTAGATACATCCTAGGAGAGAAGAAGAGGATCACATATCAACACATCTTGGTATTACACCAAGATTTACATGGTCAGGAACTAGGTTGCCCTAGAACACATCTGGGGGCCCTAGAACACATCTAGGGTCTTATACACCAAGGTACAAGACCAAGGATCAACCCATGCATCAAGCAAGAGTTCCCTGGAACACATCTAGGGGCCCTAGACACATCTAGGGACTTATGTCAACCACCAAGTAATATATCCAAGGATCAATCCAAGCATCGGGCAAGGATTCCCTAGACCACATCCAGGGGCCCTAGACACATCTAGGGACTTACTGCTTGGTCCAAGACCAAGAACCCCAGTCATCTATCGGGGGCCCTCACAAGGGTCTTGCTGCTTGGTTCTAGACCAAGAACCCCATTCATCTACTGGGGGTCCTCACAAGGGTCGTGTTGCTTGGTTCTAGACCAAGAACCCCAGTCATCTACTGGGGGCCCTCACAAGGGTCTTGCTACTTGGTTCTAGACCAAGAACCCCAGTCATCTATTGGGGGCCCTCACAAGGGTCTTTTTCCATGGCACTCATTGCTTGGTCTCATACCAAGAAACCCCAGGAGTGTGCTAGGGGCCCTAGTCTACAGCTAGGGTCTTTTCTATCCTCAAGAGAATGGCTCTTGCAACTACACTAATTTCAACAGGTTCCCCAAATTTGGAAGTTCCTCATAAGTAAGGCCATAAGTGATGTTTGAATTGGCCACTTATCAAAAAAAAAAAATTGTTCATATACTTCCAAGATTTTAAAAGACATATAGCCAAACATATCTAGCCTACAACCTGTTCTCTTATTTTCATATAATTGTCGATAGTCAGGAAACAAAAAACTAACATGACTAGGCATGCTACATAACCCTTTAGCTCTATGCTATTGCAACGTTTCATTGATCACATTACATTGATAAGAAATGTAGATAATCAACTATTGATATACACAACAAAAAAAATAACTTGAAAACATTGATTTCCAAAACTCTTTGACCAAGTCATCCTTGGATTCCAACATTGTCCAACGCCCAACTTCTATATGAAGTACATTTTTGGATAAGTAATTAACTTTCATACTAAGTTCTCTATAGACATGAAATAATGAGCTGTAGTCAAAACCATTTTTCATTGTGTGGATCTCCTCAAAAAGTAAATTTAGGAATAGGTTTCTTGTCTTAAATTTACCACACATCCAATTTATAACAACTAGAGAATCACCAAAGCTTTGCAACTTTTGAACCCCTTTTTTTAGAATCTAAGATAACAACAATTTTAAAGCTATAATTTTTGTGTAGTTGTTAGAACCTTCCCCTAGGCTTGCTTTGTACTTAAAGCAATGAGTATTAGATGTGAAAAGGGTTCCCCTTGCCCCACAAATGGGAGGGTCACCTTGATTGGCACCATCAAAGTAACCCCAAGCCCTCGACTTTTCAGTTGGCTCATGATTAAGTTGCCTTTGAGGCATGCTTTTTGGAGGGAACTTGTAGATAGCAAATTTGACCTACATGGATGCATAGTGAAAGGCAAGAATGCATCTATTTTCAAGTATTCTAGCATTCCTTTCAAGCCAAAATTCAACTAGCCTAGTTAATAGTTCAAAGGAGGGCTTTAAATTCTTTAAGCTCTTGCTTATTTTGACAATGAGTAAAGAACTTTGCAATATACTTGAACCTTTCCATTCTATTCTTACCCTTTTCAATCTGTCCATTTCTTCCCAAACTTGTCTATCATATGCACATGAAATTATCGAGTGACATGGTTTCCTCCCACTCCTTGCATAAGACACACCTACTAGGACCATGATTGTTCCTTCTCTATAGAGTCTCCTAGGAGAGGTCCTTATTATTTATGGATAACCACATAAATATTCTTACCTTCAATGGAGACTTGATATTCTATAGTGGTTTATATCACCATTAAACTATTTAGGCATATCACTTTCATACATGGATTTGTATCCTAGTTTTGGAGTGTAGATCGCAGAGTACAATTCTTGGACCAAACTAATTCATCTTCCACCTTCTCAATTCCAAGATGAATTACTTTTAGTTTTGGTGTATATGCCTCCCATAGCTTCCCTTCATGACCACCTAAATCTAATTGATTTGCATTTTTCCACTCTTGGTGCCAAATAGTGGACAAATTTAGAGAGTTGCCCGAGCTAGGTTAGGAACGCCTTTTATTTGAGGAGTTACGATCAAATTGTCAGGAGGTTTATATAGACGTCCACTTGGCACCCATGGATCTATTCCCACCTTAACTTTTTCGTTGTTTCCAAATTTCCTCACTCTACAATTCTCCACTTGTAGGAAGGCTAAACTCATGGCCTTCCATATTATTTACACATTTTGAATTCTTTTTGAGGGTCTTTTGATCCATCCTACTACAATATCAGTGTAAATGTATTTATGGGTGATGACCTAGACCATCACTTGTTACGAGTCTCCAAAATTCTTGGTAGCTAGTCACCTTCCCAAAATGATGAATATTCTTGTGGCCCCAACCTCCCAGATCTTAGGCTTAGCTACGGGTTTCCATTTCACTAGAGATATTCCTTCACTTTTTAAAACTCATTTTCTTGATTTTTCTAGAATCCCCTTTGGAATAAAAACCAATGAGTTCTAATAGATCGAGATTGCTTCTAGCACTGATTTAATTCTTTCAATTTTGGCTATGAGCCATTTTTAATCATCGACCCTATAATCATTTTTCTTGATACAAAACCCCAAGTATTTGAAACTTACTTGGAAGTTCGAGATGCGGGATTTACTTGATTTGTTCCTCTGCCACATCATTGAAATCAATTGAATATTTTTGCATATTTACCATCATACTTATACTTGTACAATACAGCTTTAATATCTCCCTTAATTTATAATCATCTCTCTTTGAACCATTATAGAGTAAAATAACATCATCCCCACAATAAGTAAATGAGTCAATGTAAGAGATCTCACTAACCTCATACATTTTGTATATCCCATTCTTCTTGCCTCTAGTAAAGCATCGTTGAGCCCTTTAGCTACTATCATAAATAATAGAGGTGATAAAGGGTAGCCTTGTTTGAGCCCTTTTGATGGTCTAAAGAAAGTGGATGTTGATCCATTGATTGAGACTGCAAATGACACTAATGTCAAGCAAATAATTATCTAGTTCACTAAATGCACACTAAAACTTATGTGTATTAGCATCAACCTCATATACAACTAGTTTGTTTGATCATATGCTTTAGAAAGATCCAACTTTAGAACCATAGCTGGTAGCTTCTTTATTTTAATAGTATGCATCCTTTCTTGTGCCACTCCCACTACATCGTGTATTTATCTACTATGGAGGATCCCAAGCTACACTTTTGAAATTGTCTTAGAGCATTTTCTTTAGTCTCAAGGCTATTGTCTTAGCAATTATCTTGTAAATACAATTGCATAGGGAAATTGGCTTGAAGTCATCCAAAATGTTTGGCTTGAAGTCATTTGAAATGTCGAGTTTGTCCTTTTTTGGAGTTAATGCAATGAAAGTAGAATTTAAGATACCTAGGATTCTTCCATCACTCCTTGATTGATTAATAATTGTAACAAATCATCTTTTAATAACTCGTAAAATTTCAGAAAGAACTTTATTGCCCAACCATCAAGTTTGGAATTTTGTGTCTTTGAAAACTATTAAGTACGACTTGTAACTCATCTTTAGTAATATCCTCCATTGATATCTCATTGGTTGTCTCATCTATAAATCCAATGAATAATTATGGCATTTTGACTATTATTTTTTCCCTATCCTCTTATATATATTTCCTAAATGATCCACCTCGAGAGAAATAATGTCTTTCAAGCTCTAGGATTTTGATGCATCATCTCTTTGTACCTCACAGAATGTGTTTTGGTCTTTCCTTCGTGTTCTCATCCCACTTTTCTAGCCATAATTCCATACATTTAAGTCTCCATAGGGTCTTTGTATTTGCAAAAACAAATCTCTTCTTTTGTTGTAGAACCCTTAAGTTTGCCCTAGTTTTGTCATTAATAAGATTTACATATTCTTTATCATAAACTCTTGTGATTTGTGTTTCAAGTGATACCAATGCTCACTCATCCTTTATTAGTCTCTTGTCATTTTCCCATGAGATTGTTTCCCTTTTCAATTACTTGAGGTTTGAAGCAAACTGTAGGCTTGTAGACTCTCTGAGGGAGGCACCAAATGGATTCCTTGTGCTTTGACCAATTTGACAAAGTCATCATTCTCCAACCAACCATAATTAAACATGAATGGGCTTGGGGGCTTACATTCCTCCCTTGCCATTTGGAGAAAAACTAGCTAATGATCTGATTCACCTCTCATGATATGGAAGGTCATGAAATGATCCTAGCCGTTGGAGCCAGAGGACACGTGGCGAGCGATTGGGATTTCGCTGACTTGCAAATCAGGAAAGTCAAAGGCAATGTTGAGGGAACTCATGATATGTGAGTTCGCGACATGATCACAGTCGTTGCATCAAAGGAATGTGGACCATTGATTTGAAGAGAAAAGTGCTCAAATGACTAGCTAGTGGTCATATCTCGTGGTAACATTGTCGAGAGATGGAGAGCAGAGCTAGAGAAGACAAGCTCCATTTCAGAGTTTGTGACATGGAGAGTTGAGACAACTCTTCACAGAATCCCCAAAACGCGAATTACGAAATGCATTTTCGGACTTGGCCCCTGGTCACCGATGGTGGTCACGTGAATGGAAGGAGCTAGCGTAGCTAGGATCCATTCCGGTTACCGAGAATTAGAGGAGTCAAGGGACTCACTAGAGAATCCCCGAAGTGCGAAATCACAAAATGCACTTTCGAATGGGGTTGTGGTCACACCCAATGGTCATATCAATGGAAGCAAGGGGAAGGAGCTAGCAAAGCTAGGCTCCATTTCGGAGTTTCATGAGTGGAGCAAGGCAACTCGCAACTGGATATTCCGGAATGCGAAATCGCGAAATGAATTTTAAATAGGCGTTTGGTCACTGCCTGAGGCCACATGTGAAAGGAAAGGGCTTAGCCAGAAAGGGTAAAACGCGCACTGTGAAGTTTTCCTTAGGAAGAGAGAAGGCGCTAAAATGCATGAACGCGCGGAGGTTCTCTCAGTAACTACTAAAACAAAGTGATTGCATCTTCCAGAGAATTTGAGGAGCTGTAGCGTGACTGCTAGAGGAGCTGAAGAGCCTCGATGTAAATGCTAGAGACCACTGATGGTTTCTGCCAGAGAATTCAAAGATTCTTCAGGGTGATTGCCAGAGAAGACGAAGAGTCTCAAGGCAACTACCAGTGGAGTGTAGACTCATCATAGAGTTGACTGAAAGATGGAAAAGGGTCGAAGAATGTTATAGCCAGTGAAGCCAAAGGATCTCAGGAGAAGGGCCAGTAATGATGAACGCAGTGAAGTGTACACAGTGGGATAGCGTATGCAACATGCACAAGGTGCACAGAGACTATAAAAATGTTGAACAGAGTAGAGAGTGTTGTTGTTGATTGTGAGGGATTTATGTAGGTAGAAGTATGAAGTCTATAAGAGAAAAAGTGCAGCAAAAGAAGGGAACAAGAATGTTTATCTATAGCCACGTGTCATGTCTGAATATGGACGGTCCTCCTACTTTCGGGATTTTGTAAGCCCGCTTCACCTTTCACTTTAAAGATCATGCAGGTTCTCCTCAATCCAACGACAGTCGGTCCCCGTGCTCGGATCTAACTCCCGAGATCTGTTCTCCATCTACGCGCTCCTCCTGTCTGGACTTACGATGTCTTCCGAGCATGTTTTCCATCAAATGATAGGCGCACTCTGCCTGTGTTGTCTGCCTATGTTGTTCTTTTCATCAATGACAAGCACGCTCTGCCTATAAACATGCCAACAATCTCCCCCTTTGGCATTGATGGAAACCTTGAACGGCTACGCTAATCTGTTTGGACCTCCAGATATATCATCCGGTCTGGACCACTCATTTTCTCCCCCTTTGAAATCAATGTCAAAGAAAACATGTTCCCCCTGAGTTGTTGCGATATTTTTTGGAGGGATTAGATATTCAACCAATACATGCTCCCACTGACAGGATGGACTCTCTTAGGTTGATAATGGGATCACACGGAACTTCTGGCGTAGATACTCAAACTAAGATTTTGCAAGAGGTTTAGTGAAGATATCAGCAATCTATTATTTGGATGAAATATAATGCACAGAGACCACATAGTTGGTTACCAGTTCCCTCAAGAAGTGATACTTGATGGGTATATTCTTGGTCTTAGAGTGAAACACAGGGTTCTTTGACAAACTAAGTGCACGGGTATTATCACAATGAATTGGGATCGATACAGTACATTTTACTTCTAGGTTTGCAAGTGTCTGAGTCATCCACAATACTTGATTGCAGCATGTAATAGCTGCAATGTATTCAGCTTATGTAGTTGATAAGGAAATGGAACCTTGCTTCTTTCTCAACCATGATACAAGAGAATCTCCTAAGAAGAAGGCACCTCCACTCGTGCTTTTCCTTTCGTCCACGCAGTTATCCCAATTAGCATATTAATATACTAATAGCTGAAAAAACTGAGTCCTAGGATACCATAGGCCATAGTCCATGGTTCCTTTCAAGTATCTGAATATTCGTTTGACAACTAACAAATGACTTTGTTTAGGTGTGGCTTGATACCTCCCTACTATTCCAACAACATGCATTATGTCTGGACGAGATGTTGTGATATACAATAAGCTACCTATCATAGACCTATATGAACTCTGATCAACATCAGGCGAGTCATCATCCTTTCTTAACTTACATCCAGTGACCATAGGTGTGCTCATAGGTTTAGAATATTCCATCTAAAACCTTTTCAACATTTCCCTTAGATATTTTTCTTGAGAAATAAATATTCCTTCAGACTTCTGAGTAATTTGTAGGCCAAGAAAAAATGACAGTTTCCCTATCATAGACATTTCAATCTCAGACTGCATGGCAGAAGAAAACCATTTTACCAATGAAGCATTATTACTACTGAAGATGATGTCATCGACATAGACCACCACAATGAATAGATCATTACCTTATGTTTTGATATATAGATTGTTGTCAACTGTTCCTCTCTTGAATCCTTTGTCTTGTATCCTGTCTGTGATACCAGGCACGAAGGGCTTGTTTCAACCCATATAAATCTTTCTTCATCTTGCAGACAAGGTCAGGGTTATCTAACAATTGGAAACCCTCTGGTTGTTCCATATATACTTCTTCGTTTAAATCTCCATTTAGAAAAGCTAAATTGACATCCATTTGATAGACTTCAAAATGTTTATGACAAGCATATGCAAGAAACATTCTAATAGCTTCTAGTCTTTCTACAGGCACAAATGTTTCATCAAAATCTAGTCCTTCTATTTGAGCATACCCTCTACAGACCAATCTAGATTTGTTCCTAACAATTTGTCCTTGCTCATTCATCTTATTTTTTTAGACCCATTTTGATCCTATTATATTTTTGTCTGTTGGCCTAGGAACTAGATCCCAAATGTCATTCTTTTCAATCTGACCCAGTTCCTCATTCATAGAGTTTAACCAATTTACATCTTTACTGACCTCATTGAAGTTCTTGGGTTCCACCATGGATATGAAGGCTATATGTGATTGCTCGGTGTTTTTTATTATCTTTCTCCTAATTTGTACACCTTTGTCTTTTTCACCAATTATCCGACTTGCAGGATGATTCTTTTGAGTAATTATGGAGGAGGAATTTGATGTTGTCTGCTAAATTGAGTCTGTTTGAATATTTGCATCTTCATATGACTTAGAGTCTTCTTGTTATGATTCTTGGACATGTTCAGCTTCAACTTCATCTATATCCTTTGTTGTCGATTCAGTATTGTTAACCTCTCTTATTGGGATTCCTTCATCAACTTTTATGTCAATACAGTCAACCAATTTATGCAGCCTCTTATTATAGCATTTGTATCCTTTACTGTTTGTAGCATACCATAAGAAGATTCCTTCATCAGCCCCATCATCATACTTTCCAAGATTCTCATCATTATTCTTTATGTAACACTTACTCCCAAACACTTTGAAGTGTTTGATTGAAGCAGGTCTCCCATACCACATTTCATAAGGTGTCTTGTCACTATGTGGTCTGAGGTGGGTTTTGTTAAGAACATGGATTGTTGTGTGTATTGATTCTACACAGTAGGTTTGACCAATTGTCTTCTCATTCATCATTGACCTGCCCATTTGTTGCATTGTTCTATTTTACCTCTCAACTGCTCCATTTTGTTGTGGAGTTCTTGGGATTGTGTATTCTCTCTTGATCCCATGTTTATCACAGAATTCCTTGAAATAACTTGACATAAATTCTCCTCCTCTATCTGAACTTACTGCCTTTAACCTGCTGCCTATTTGATTCTCAATTAAGGCTTTAAATATTTTAAATTTCTCAAATGCTTCATCTTTTTCCTTGAGAAAGGCAACCCAAGTAAGTCTGGAGTAATCATCAATGATCAGCATGAAGTAGTTTTCTTTCCCTGTGCCTTCCTTCCTTGATGGTCCACATAAATCCATATGAACTAGTTGGAGTGGTTTCTTTGTTGAAGTAGAGCTCTTGGATTTAAACTGTGTCCTGGTTAGATTTCCTACTTGGCAGGGTTTACACATAGAATCTTGTGG